>PVKM010000253.1:0-47158 GCA_004027735.1 Carollia perspicillata
ATTGTTACAGAAGCCCCTTTTCTTAGCACGGTGTCAAGGACTCTCCCTCCTTCTGGGCTACCTTGCTCACAATGCTCAGGACACCTGGCTGTCTTGTCAATCCAAGTTCAGGACCACTGAGTGAACTGGCGAGACAGGTCTCCCTTTTTCTTCCAGCCTCCTGTATTAAGCTCTTCATTAGAGTGTAATGGTGAGGGCCCTGCCTTTATTTCCCCTCTGGCTCCTCATTCCTAGCTGCTACCAAAGAGTCTGATAATAATTTGAAACCATGATATTGATGGCGACCATTTACTATGTGCTTACTCATTTCCAAGAACCATATTACATATCTCACAAGGACTTAGCCTCTGCCACCCTCGTCCACCCCCGACCCACCAAACCTACTAGTGTTAGTATTTTATCACATTGGAGAATACTCTGACTTCTCATTTGCCACACAGCAAAAAGGTGGTAGAGCTTCAATTTGGATGTAATTCCAAAGCCCAGATTCTCAAGCATTATGTTCAAAGTTGTAAATGCGAAGCTAAAAGTTCAGTCCAATGTGATCATTCAGTAGCCGAGAGCTACACAGGCCAATGGGCCAATAGCAGAGGAGCAGGCCACAGACATTCCGAGGGGGCAGCCCTACAGCAGAGACCCACTGCACACAGCCCGCCCTTCCACACAGACCACGGCTTTGGAGAAATCAATATCCTAAATGGAAATGGTGTGAGTTTCACTTAAATTTGCATCAGATAATCAATCAAATATATCCTCAGTAGACTGGGTAAAATTCAGTTAAATAGAAACATGCTCCCATATACATTTTGCTTATTCTCTCTCTAAAAGTCTAAGTGTTTAGAATGACTTTGCCAGGCATTTGAAATCAACTATATTTTTTATGACAATTGCTTTCATTAAATCACAATCCCTATGTTTACAGCATTTTTGTTATATCCTTCTGAGATTTTTTTGTGTTTCTGCAACTCAGACAACTTTCTAGGTCACCCATTCCTAGGAAATAATTCCGCAGAGATAGTAAACAGCTAATTGAACCATCGCACCTTCTGCCTCACAGTGTACTGCTGGAAAAAAAGAGGAAATCAACTGCGACTTCAGACCACTGTAACTCAACTCATCTTTCACCCAGCTGGAGGAAACTAGAGCACGACGTGTAGAGTACACGTATTTCATTCCATTTATCTTAAAAATATGGTTTTCTCCTATAAAAAATAATGTTTACCCATCTATAGGTAAAATAATTTTCTCCTATCTATAAAAATAATGGTTACCTGTGTATTAGCATTAAATAGAATTATTTTTCCTATATTCAGAAGTTCCTCCCCTTTAGGGGGATGAAAAGGAATGTGTTTCTTTTGTTCTAAGTAATTGAGTACAGCTTGAAGCTGACATGATATTGATTGCTGGGGCATATCCATGACCCTCCTTCCTCAGCTAAGCCAGAGACAGGGATCTCTGAAAGGAACAATGTTGCAGGCACTATGCCTCAGGCATGCGGAAATACCACTGAGATTTAAGAACATGGCTCATAGGGTCTTTCTGTATGAAAGCTGCAAAAGTAAAAGTTTTTCCCCTTTCCCAAAGATTTAAGTTAACCCAACTAATAATGAAAACCCACACCCTCACTGATAACACTAATATGAAAGACATCTGGAAAAAGACCCATTCTCAGTATTACTCTCTTTAAAAAATAGGCCAATCCATCTGCCCATGGTGATAATGCCCAAATTCTGCAGAATGTATTAGAGACATTCAAAGCCATTAGAATTTTAACTCTAATTAGAATCTGGCCAATAGCAAATTACTCTGTTGACTTCCTCAGCTTTTAATAACCTTAGGAATGCAATAGACAGTAGTTATGAACATGAATACACAGAACTTCCCCCACTGAATGCCTACCTTCCAGCATGTTGGGTCAGGGTTAGCTTTGTTATGGATGAACATGACTCTGAGAAAGTAGAGCAGGAGTCCAGCCTACGTGTCCCATGGGGTCAATGACCGTACGGTGGGCTCTGCTTTACCGTGCACTGTGTTGTGCTTAAATTGGAGGCGAAAGGACCAGAAGGCCAGCGATGGGACTGTGTGCATAAGTCAAAGGGAAAACTTGATTTTTTTCAGTACTGTAAGTGTGAGCATTTAGAGAAAAACACACAATAGCTTTTTCTCTAGTTTGAGAGAATTTTTGTTTGAAAACTGAGAATGTTTGATCTGGAAAGAGAGAATTTTTAAGATATTTGCTAAACATTTGAAATGTATCCTAACTACCCAAGTCCCACTCCATCTCAACTTTGGTGGTTTCCTGAGACCACCAAAAGCAGAGATTTAGGTATCTTTAAATAATATTTTTCTGTCAGACTGCTGTTTTTATGAATGAGACATATTATGATGTGATCCCTCTATAAGACTTAGATTGCATTGGTAACTTTTAAGGTAATGATTTCTAACAGCCTCTCCAGTCCCTCACTGAAATAAAAAAACAATTAATAAGAGGCACTACCTATGAAAAGAATATTTACATATGATTAATTCTTTTTTTACACTCAAAGCTTTAATAATTTATTATATAAAGAGCTAATGAAAATTGAAAGGCAAACCACTGAGGTTTAATAGGGAAATAGGAAAAAACACTTCTTAAGAGGAGCTAACATGAGAAGTATAAAAGTGATTTATTTTTAGTATTGAATTTTTAATATTTATTTGCATGACATAAGATTACGTGATGTACATTGTCTCTTTACATTGAGGTGGAGATATAGCTATGTTTCAGAGAAATATACTCAGATCAATATTTGGCTTCTCAGCCTCACTGGTGTCTCTCCTTCGAGCAGCCCATTTCCCACAGCCTCCTCTTGGGGGCACCAGAGGCTTCCTCTCCCTGCTCCAGTGTGACAGGAAGTAGTAGCGCATGCACTAAACTGGGCCAATCAAATGCTCATTCCTGTGCTTTGGCTCTTGACTAATGACTGAAGGACAGAAGTTCATTTATTATTACAATGAATACTGAGTATGTTATGCTTTTAAAACGTCCTGTAGCTGGCAGTCTGTCTTCAGCCTCACTGAGAATCCCCCTCCCCCAAATGTACATAACAAATTCTCTTCTCAGTTAAACTACCCGGAGTCTATTTTTACTGCCTGCAAGAACATAACTGTAACACCTATATGTTTTAATTGCATTTTAAAACTCATTTTTCTTCTGAATCATCAGATTCACTGTACAAACAGCATTAACACTTAAATGTCATGAACTGTTGCTTTGCATATGTGTTATCACAGCAAGCAGCTAATTAAGAGGTAGTAGTCATAGTAGAGCCACTCTGAAAATGAATATATACAGTTGGTGGGTGTGGCTGCGACTTCCTCATTGTCAGCCTATTCTAGAACAATAAATCGTGTCTATTGCTTCATTGAGAACTTTGCCAGGACAGACTCCCTAAAAGGTCCAGTAGGCCTAGAGGTACAAAGGTGGGCATGCAGGGTCTTCTCTTCGTCGAGCTAAGACCAGTCCACACACCAGCATCACCATCACCTTGGTACTTGTTACAAATGCACACCCTCAGGCTCTATTCTTGACCTGCTGACCCAGAGTTTACATTTAAAAAGATTCCATGGGACATCTGTTTGCCCATTAAAGCAGAAATTCCATTTTGCCTCAACTTGCATTTATCATTTTATTACATGTTACTTTATTCTCTGCTCTAAATAGTAGACTGTCTCTACATAGGTCCTTTTCAATGCCTTTTAATACCAGTTTTCTCATTTAATAGTTTTCTTGTGAGACATAGTGGATGATATTGCGTTTCATCCTAGAAAGCAAGAACTGAAGCCCAGGGAAGCTGGCTGGTGAGGTCAGCACTCTGCAGAGGTGCACTGGGGATTAGTACACAGGAGTCTTCACTTAAAGTGACAGTGCCGGGTCTCGGTGATCCCCCTGCTCAGTAATCTTCTAAGAAGGAACATTTCAGGAGTATCTCCTTTAAATGCTTTGTTCTGTCTCCATTTGCACCCACCCAGGAGTCAGGATCTCATTACTTCAAAGAATCAACCGATCCATTTGCTGAACTGGTTTAATTTTTATAAGATGATCTGATTTGAAATGGGCTTCTTTTATCTTTGAGTCTGGAAAACAAGAGAATGGTTTCATCATTTCTCACAATAGACCTTCAGATAGGATAAAGAGTTAGCTCTTTCTTCTTTGTCTTAGGTGGTTTGGGGCAAGTTGTTTCAGCCTTTCTCCACGGCACATCATCTAATTTCTCACCTTCATCATCCCTAATGAGAACACTCAAGTATGTAAAGTTCTTATAAAAAAAAAAACCCTGCAAATAATGTAATATAGTCTAACCAGCACGAAGTATAGTGGGTTAATTACCTCCATTAATCCAGACATTCTACTATTATTAAGGCTGCCTGAAGTTTAGTCAGTTTTGGTAACATTAATATAATATTTTTGTCTTAGACTGAGATTGTAGCTTCATTTTCATATAAACTTTCCTCGCATCAGATTTCTCCCATTCTATCTGTTAGCTAGTATCTTTTGTTGTTATTGGTGATGGTGGCTTAACTTATATGCCTAACATAGAGCATTAATTTTTATTTGGTGATGCCTTATTGGTGGTAGATTATCACTCCAAACTCAGACGGTCATTCGAGTTTTCAGTTGTACTGCCAAGGCCAGAACGCAGGGGCAGATTCGTCCACTCTGTAACAGTCAGAGCCAATCCTTTCCCTGCCTTAGCTTCACAAACAAGAAGCCCAAGCCCAAATAACTTCTGTTGATCTTCATAAGATCAGTGGTGACTGATACAGAGTATATCATTTCAATATACCCTATAGCTCTACCAGGAACTGTTGAAGTGTTGAGGGCTAATTAGTCACCTTCTTCTCTGAATTGAAAATCATTTGAGTAATTCATAGCAATTGAAATAGACATTAAAATATAGGCTTTATTCCTCACAAAACTAATTGAGAGCTGTAATTTAGAGCAGAGGCCAAAATGGACTTAGCCTTTTGACTCTCGTGCCCCTGTCTCCTGTCCCTGGTGGGAGGCTGCCCTGTGCTAATGCATGGGGGACCGCCTACGGAGAGGTAGCATGTGCAGCCTATACATAGGAGCCAGTGAGCGGCAAGAAGGAGCAGTTCAGCAGGACAGAGCCCCCGTCCCCACTCCCGGTCATCAGATCACTCACTCCACTTCCTGTGGGGAGAGCCACCAGGGAGACAATGGCCAGAAATGCTCCCCCAATGTGTTCTCTGCTGGGCTGGGAAATGGAAGTCTTCCCACTTTCAAAATGCAAGGGACACAATAAAGTGTCCTCCCTAACAGGAAGTCCAGGAGCAGGGTGTTGACACTGCCAAGCTGTTTGCTGTCTCTTGCATGAGATTGCTTCATTTCTCCCTCTAGGCCTTTGCAAATACCACTGCTTGATTACAGTCCTTCCCCTTCACCACTAAAATACATCTCTCTGTATCTCTACTTACTTTATAAGGATTAATTATTTGAGTCATCGAATTTTGAGCTGTTTAAAATTAGCGCTTTAAACTTAGATTTGAGTCAAAGGCAGACACACCGAATTCAAATACCTAGATAGAATAGGGGCCAATGGATAGGAATTGCTCTTAGCATTCATTGATCAGTTGAGGAGTTAGAGGCCATTGTCATTCCGTATACATCAATGCAGGTATTAGTATACATACTTAGAAAAACATGTGGGTCATAATATATTACTTTAAAATTTTCACGGATAAAATTTTAGGTTGGTGTGTGTTATTACTATATGGAACTTTTTAAAAAAGGTATTGGTTTGAAGTAATTTAACTCTGAGTTTTTGTTTTACTTATAGTACTGCAAATATTGAAAACGCACTCAATTACAGAACAAGGGTCAGCAAGCATTTCTGGAAAAGGCCTGATAGTAACTGTTGTAGGTTGTCAGGTTCATCTATTCCTACTGGGACTTCTCGACTCTGCTCTGCTGCTGGAGTGTGCAACCGGTGAAGAACAATACAATTTTGAGATTGTATAACCCTTAAATGACTATCTTCACTAGTTTCTATCCAGATTGGTTTTCCAACCTTTGACCCTCAAACATGTTTCAATATTTCTACCGAAGATTTTTGTCAACTTTTGGAATTTTATCTCATTTTTGCTTATCAAAAACTATTTTTCCCACAAGGCATACTTTTTCTTTTCCCTTGATTATGAATAACATTTGACTATTTTGGACACATTGGTCAGAACAAAATGTATAAGCCAAGTTTCCACTTCATAAAGAGTCCACAGCTGAGTCTGGCAGCCTGCACGTTAATCAAGAAAATGTCAGATATTTGATTGAGGGCTTATTAGATGAAAATTCTTTGGTGAGGTGGTTCTTTAGGAAGAGCCTGAAACTGTGAAGAAGCTCCGTCAGGGAAGACAACCCTGTGGTTTCAACTCTGGAAACTTAAGGAATGTCTCCTTTATATCCTTGTTCTCACTTTAGGAGGCCTCTTCTGTAAGTCTCCTTGACAAGGTAATAAACGAAACAAGTACAATGGAAAGTACGATATTTCCATCGATAATATTGAACGAAGTAAAATAATTAATAGCATAGTAATTATTAATAATATGTTAATGACATTATCAATGTATTTGTGATGGTATTAATTCTATAATGTCATATAATATATTAATCTATATCATTTTATTTGCTATTATCCTATGATATATCTATTTATAAATCAGCAATGATATTATAACTATATGATTAATCATGATATTAAAATTATCATAATTTTAACAATAATCAATGTAACAGTCATGACTACATTAATTATTACTTAAAAGGCAGGCATAAGGATTAATGCATACTTGGACCCAGAATACCAATTTAGATCTAATTATTGGAAAGAAACTCTTTTTGGAAAGTAGAAATTATAGTTTATATTTGAAAGTACAATGGAAACTATTAGTCTAGCTATGGAAATTTTCTCACCATAATCCAGGTGTAAATACTAAGAATTTTTCTTTTCTGGATTCTTTCCCCAAAGAAACATGTGCAGAAAGGAAGAAACAGTAACACAGAGTAAAACTAGATTTATGTTCCCATTCTCCTCTAGAAGGTTTGTCATCCTGCCCATTAATTGATACCATCTATTGTTTTCAAACATTGGTAAACATTCTGCAGTGATTGACCATTATTATATTAGAAACTTATTGGGATGATCAGAAATGATTTCCTCTGCGATTATTGACGATGGCAATCTAAATTAGGTCAGCCAGACAACCTAGCTACTCAAAGACACTCTACTGAGGCGTTTTATTTTGTTCACTGTGGAAGAGTGAAGAGGGGGAACAATGCCCAGCCTAAGGTAATTTCCCTGGCCGGCAGGACATCCACGAGCTCCTGCAGAGAGGTGACTGTCTTGGTGGCCAGTGATTTGAAGAAGTGTGGAATAGACAATGCTTCTCAAAATGTGGTCCACATGGAATCTACCAAAGACTCACTAAAATTAATTATTTAAAATGCAGATTCTGGTTCCCACTTCAGAACAACTCAATCAGAATCTCTGGAGCTGCAGCCCAGGAACCTGCCCTTCTTTGGAATCATCTCTAGGTGAATTTTATGCACACAAACATTTAAAAAGCAATGAGTCGGTGACTTATTCTGCAGAACTTTCTCCTGCTTCATTCTCCACTGGAGATTTCAAATAATGACCCTCTAGTTCTTAGGAAGACCTTATCTAAAAGGCAAATTCTCCAAGTCTATTCCCACAAAAGCAGTTATTCTTCATTACTGTGGAGTTATTGAGCTTTGCACATCAAGAATCACCTGAACTGTATATAAAATGTGGAGTGTTTCTCCATTTTTCTAGGGTGAAGATCTTCAGCTTTTATCGGATTCTCAAATAGCCCGCTCCCTCCCTCCCAAACGTAAAGATCACTGCACTCAGGGAATCACACTCATCTAATTGCAACTGATCAATGCTCTTGGAGACTTCAGGACGGCAGGTCATTTACTTGATGATAGAAGAATTGGTCCTTAAAAAGTCTGTGCACCTTTTTAATCATAAGTTTTTCATCTCCTAAATTATTGTCTGTGTCTGAAGGAAAATGCCACGCACGTTTATGCACATGCGTCATTGACCTAATATTTGAAGTCTGGTTCTAAATGTTCAATCAACTGAATGCAAAATTTATATCAAGGATGGGAGTTAGCTAAACTTCTGATTGCAAAATATACCCTCTATTTCATACCTATTGTCTGTCTATCAGAGCTTCTGCTTCCATAAACGGAAAGGGCTTCTATCACTGAAATCACCTGTAACACTTTTTCTGGCACAGTCTCATTAGACGTATTGTAGGTCTCCATTGTTGTGAGATGGTCTTTTCACAGAGAGGTTATAAGGAGAAAAAAATGAAAGTGAATAAGTATAGAACCTACAGCTTTTTATAACTCTGTGATTCTGGGTTAGTGATAAAAAGCTTTATTTGTGTCTGGTTAATAATATGTGTCAGGAAAGACAGCCTCCAGGACAAAAGAAAAAGTATTCTCTATAATGTGAATCTTACAAAAGATAAAACCTTCTGTTAACATACACCTAAGCTGCAAACAAGCAACTGTGGCAAACCAATATTCTCTCTCTACAGAGTCAGGCATTCAGGACAGATAGTAAATTTAGGGAGGGAAGAAGAACTCAATTCTCTTTGAATTCAAGGAGACAAAGCATTTGGCTCAACCAAACTACCCCGGAACAAGATTTGGAGCCCCGTGGACATTGCAGAGAGGTCTAAGCTCCACCCGAGTCTGCAGCCTCCTTGCTCATATTTGTAGTAACTAGCAGTGTCTGCAATCCATGGACAACACACAACAAATACTTCCTTAATAAGCGCATGAATAAAAGATGACAACAAAAGGAGATAGTAGATATTCCAGTTATGTTACGGTAATTATATGATCTACACAAAAGAAATCTCAATGGCCTAATACAGTATACTTTATTTCTAGCTCGCAAAAATGTCAACATATGATTATGTCAAGGGTCTGTTCTGTGCAGCAATTCACAGACCAAGTCTAATGTAACTTCTGGCATCTCCTTCCATGGCAGTCCACATCTAACCAAGAACAGGAAGAGTAGGAATGGGGAAAAACATGAGAAGCTTCATTGGCCTAGACACAGCATGCCACACTTCCACCTACACATCATCAGACGGTCAGATCTCCATCACATGACTCCACTTAATTACAAGAGGCTGGGAGAAGTGTAAGGGCTGTGTACTCAGGAGGAAGAAAATAATGAGTTTTCATTAACAATGAGCTTGTCTCTGCCATGTCAGAGTAGGGCCAACTCTTTCCTTAGATAGTGAGGACCTATATAAATAATTCCAATCAACTTGTAGCCAACTCCATGTGTCTTATATACATAGTAGTCTCTGCAATGGGATTTTTTTCACCACCTCTTTCCTAAGTAGTAAAATCAACCTAGCTGTAATCTTGAGGAACTGAGATGCCCACTAGCCTAACTGCACAAAGAGGGACTTTCATAAGATTTGTTAGAAACTACTAACTCAGTGACTTGGCATTTTTAACCACTTAAACAACAAGCTGTTTGTTATTAAATTGTTTCTGATTAAGACTGCCACCCCAGGTTTGGAGCTCTTTCTAAAGAGACTTAGATATTCTAATACAGACCCTCCTAACTCCCCTCCTCTTCCCAGGAGGGTGAATCAGCCAATGGACCCTCTCTTCACACTGTTTGCCATGCACAACGTATGAGAAATGTGGTGAACGAATGGAGTTACCTGCTTCAATCTCATATTCACCTTTTCGACCCTGTGGGACCATTACTTAATGAGATCACCAGCCGTATACACCAACAAAGTTTGGATTTATGCAATTACCTCTCAAATCTCAGGTACTTATTAACAACCACCTCTTCAGCAGTTAAATGAATTAACCATTTATCTAAGGAGAGCCTTCATTGCTTTATCTATTTCTATCTATAATTTTAATTATATAATAATAATTTGCCCCATATTCACTACTGCTCACTGATTATGAGCAAGATTTGTTATTTTTTAAAAGAGATGCTAAAATTTATTTTTTGATTAATTGTAGTCTTTTGCACTCTCCTCCCCTCATTCCAATTTTCTGTATTTCTCCAGTATATGTGCTTTGTGACAACAAAAACCAGTTAACCCCAAGATTGTTAACAAACCCGAGATATATTTTATCTTTCTTTAATAAAGGATGGCATCTCTGGCAACTCACATGCATTGGCTTACAAACTTGTTATCAGAAAAAAAATCTTGAGTTGGAACATTTTTGTGTTGGAGAGTATGTGTATTAACACTACTGAGGAAAAATGGGGAGAGGCTAGCATATTCTACCATAGAGAAGAGCTATGCATGAAGAGTGTTTAAAATGAAAGCATCAAAAAAAAAGAAAGGTCTTAGTTTTGAAAAGTTTATCTATGGGAATAACATCACAAGGTATAATACTCCTGAAATGTGCTATCCATGTAAAAGAGTTCTAAAAATGCTTGGTTGCTTCGACTACCATGTGTTTCAGCAATTGACTTTTGTTATTCCTCTGCGATATGTTGCTCCTGCGAACATGTTGGATTTCATACATAATTGGGTCAAAACAGGAAAAATTTCCATTTTTCCACAATGCCCATACCTTGACAAATGCCTTATATGCCAATATCAAACAACAAACAAACAAAAACTATGGATAGCAATGACAACCTTCTTTCTAAGAGATTTCTTTCAATTGCAACGAGAGAGATGTTTTTGTAATTCGCATCTTTTTATTTCTTCTCTCCTTACCTCTGCTGAAAGTGTAATAAGTGTAGTAAGTATAAATTACTGAAAGTGTAATCTTTAGTATAAAATGTTATTGACCATATCCTATGAAAAACATTAAACACCAACAAAGGAAAGCTTGTCTTAGATGCTCCATTCTGAACAATCTGCTATTATAGAAGTTTGAGATGATTGTTGTCCAAAGTGGTCCACTGTTGCCATCCCCAGCCACAGCCAGCAGGAAGAACCGTTTTCAGGATGGAGCTGAGACTCCAGGGAACAGGAAAATGCATGGAGGAACTATAAAAGGGAAACTGTGGGAGGCTGGAGAATAAAGAAACTCCAGAGAACCCAGTGTTCACCCAAGACGACTCTGCATGCACTGTAATATTGCCACTGAAAGAGCAAAAACGTATTTTATACCAACCATTAAAAATTCTTGCATGTTTATAATTGACTTCTGATAAAATTATTTTCATTTGGGGCAATAAACTGTACCTTCCCACCCTTCCAGACACTGTACATTAGCCAAATAATTGACGTTATTTGCAATGATTATTAACGATATCTATCAGTAGTAAATGTAAATTGGACAGAATGTATTCATGTATTTGACAAAATTAATTAGTCCAGAAAGTATTCAGAAATTCCCTGGATGAGCTTATACTCCCTAGTGGGGTGATCAGTTTTGATCTTCTAGTGACCCTGAGAGCAAACAGATTTAAGATACTTTTTATACATTTAATATCCATCTTTCTCATTACAAGTAATTTTCCCAAAGAAGGATACTTTGGTCACACATGCTCCCAAAAATCTTCCAGAAAATACCAGTGTGAATTCCAGATGGCAGCTGCTACTTATTCTCAGGGACAGCATTAATATTCCCCTCAAGATTTCTCTCCACTCAAGCTTTCTCAAGTTGATGGCTCTATGATTCAGAGGATGATTTTAGTGGTTTCATGTATCAGCCTTTCCCACATGTCCTATTTTGCAGCTTCCTGTAATCATACTTACTTCATAATCAACAGACCTGGCACAGGAAAAAGTGGGCAGGATTTTGGTTCTCTCTCTTCCTGTGACTTGCCCATTAAATCAACATTGGTAAAGTGATCAAGTGAACCTGACCTTAGAACAGTTCTACCAGGAAATTATCTCATAACATTTTTTCCTTAAATAAACATAGATCTCACTTCTTGAATAGAATAAAGACCTAATTCCTAAGGAGTTTTGCCTAAGGAGAACAAAATGTAACTAATGAATTTTCATTACATTTTTTCAAGTAGTACATTTCAATCAAATGTTACATCATCATCTAGAATCTTAGTTGCGAGATACATAGTGCTGGCAATAAATGGAGAAAATGTTTCTGTTTGCATTAAATGGTTTACCTATATCTATCTTATTACTAAGTCAAAACTATAGACACACACTACACAAGCACATATATATCATTAGTTGAAAATAATTTATATTATTTTGATTATTTTATCGATGCATTCTAAATAAAAATTCCAGCAAGTTATTTGTGGATATCAACCAACCAATGTTAAAGTTTATAAGGAAAACTAAAAGACCAAGAATAATCAACACAATACTGAAGAAGACTAAAGTCAAAGGATTGATGCTAACCAACTTCAAGACTTATGAAATCATGTTAGATGGGGCTGGCAAAAGAATAGACACATAGATAACTGGAACATAATATTAGATAGCCCCGAAATAGAGCTACAAAAACGTAGTCAAATGATCTTTGACAAAGGAGCAAAAGCATTTCAATGGAGCCAGAGCTGCCTTTTCCACAAATGGGTGCTGGAACAATGGCACGTGCACACGCACGAAAATAAAAATCTACACACAGACTACAAGTTTCACACACATTCAGTCAAAGTGAATCACAGACGTAAATGTAAAATGCAAAACTGCAAGCTTTCTAGAAGACAACATAAGATAAAACTTTGATGACATTGGCATTGATGATAAGTCTTTAGATATACATCAAAAGTATGATCCATGAAAGAAAACAATGGTACGTTGGACTTTATAAAGTGTAAAATGTGTGCTCTGTAAATGAACAGACAAGCCACAGGCTCAGAGAAAATATTTGCAAAACAAATATCTTATGAAGAACTTGTATCCTAAATGTACAAAGAACACTTAAAACTCAATGATACGAAAACAAACAACTCAATGGAAAAAAATCAAAATTGTGAAAAGATAATCAACATTATATACTATTAGGGAATTGCAAATTAAAACAATAAGATAACATTACCCACCTATTAAAAAAACAGCAACCCTGACAATCCCAAATGTGGGTGAGGATGTAGAGTAACAGGAAATCCCATCTATTGCTGGTGGGAGAGCACAATATTACCGTCACTTTAGAAGATAGTTTTGAATTGCTCAGGAAGTTAAACATAGTCCCTACCAGAAAATCCAGCAATCACACTCTTAGATGTCTGTTTTCACAACCAAGCTGAAAACTTATGTGCACACAAAAAGTTGCACATGAATGTTCTCAGCATTTCATAGGTGAATTAATAAATAAGCTATGTGTTTATGCATATAATGGAATATCTTTCAGTATTAATAGGAAATGAGATGTCCAGCCATGAAATGACATAGAGTAACATTAAATGCATATTGCTAAGTAAAAAAGTTACATGTCATGTGATTCTAACCATATGACATTCTTTAAAAAGGCAAAATTATAGAAATAGTGACAGGGTCAATGGCTGCCACAGGTTCAGTGGCTCGGGTGGAGGGAAGAAGGGGGGAAGTACAGGGAATTTTTAGGGCAGTGAATCTTCTTTTTGCTACAGGTTGGGAATATATGGGAATTTCCTGTATTCTCAATTTTTCTGTAAATCCAGTATAAAGTAAGTATTATATCTAAAACTGACTAAAGAGAGTTATAGCAATTATATAAGGAGTATCCAAAAATAAAACTGAAAGACCAAAATATGTAACAGGAAAATAGAGCAACTCACATAAATCACAAACATTTTATTTACTAGATCACTGGTTTGCTATAAATGAGTGGAACTCAGGAAAAACCAGACGGAGAAGATGCACAGGAAAGGCCCCCGAATTCCCAAGCCTTCAGCACTCTCCCCAATCTCCCTGCGGTCACCCACCCAGAAACTCTCTGGGGTCATCCTGTGCTCTGGGGGTTCTAGCAAGGCATCATTACATAGACGTGACTGATTATTATTGATCACTGGCGCTTGAATTCAATCTCCAGCCCATCTCTCCTCCCCAGAGGTCAGGGGGATGGGACTGATGATTCCAACCTTCTAATCACAGGGTAGGTTCCACTGGCCACCAGCCCCCATCCTTAGGCAGTGCTCAAATGTCACCTCATTAACATGACAAAAGGCACCTGTATGCTCTCATCACTTGGGAAACCCCTAGGGTTCCAGGAGCTCTGTGCCAGAAACAGGGATGAAGATCCAATACGTATTTCGTATCATGAATCACAATATCACAGTACCAAATAGTTTTGAATTATTTAACTGATTCCAATTTTTTGTATGTTCTAATTGAATGCAAAAGTAAATTACTGAGTGCCAAGTATGTGTCCAGAACAATCTTATAATCTAAACAGCATTATTTTGAGTTGACACGTAACGAAACAGAAGCTTGAAAAAATTTTTAAGTTTACCCAAAGCCTCACAGCTTACTAGCAGATCAAGGGTTATTTAGTTTCAAGCTGAGCGCTCTTCCAACTGCATAAAATACATTTTACCATTCAGTGTTATTGTCTGAAACGGCTCTTCATTGACGCTTTGTAGGACGAACTCTGTCAGCGCGCAGGGAGGAAGGCTGCACGCAGTAGACGTTTGCCGGGAGCGCCAAGATTATTCACATTTGGATGCGTGGGTGGGAGCAACATCTGCTGCCCCTCCACGGCCCAGTGCACAGAACTACACAAATGCAAAATGTTCTTTCTCCCTCTCCTTTTTTTTAAATAAATGAACAACCAGTCCCAGAGGAATCACTGAAGGGAGAAAGCAGACTTGAAACTGAACCACAGAATCATTTCAAAGCTAATTAGAAGCAACAAATGAGGAAAAGAAAATTTTAATGCAGTGTGTTTAGAGCAAGGAAAGAATGAATCGGCAGACTGTGTTCTATCTATGGCCAAACTATATTTTCCAACCCAGCGCTACTCTCCCTTTTGTCCAACTGTCTGACTAGCAGAGCCTTTACAGCACTCATGAAGCAATGTGAGGAAAAGAGCATATCTCTACTCCCTAATCATTGCAAAATGCCCCTTTGGACGAGGCAGTCATTACATGAAAAATGGTATCCAAAGGCAGAAACAGGTGGTGAAACCGCAGCTGAGTCCTTGCCTGTGGACAACAGGCACCACGCAGTGAGTGGGGCCTCAGACAGAATCACACATAGCATCCCTTTTCAGTCCAGCCACGACTATCCCAGAATGCAGAGCCACACAAAGTTAGGAGAGAAGAAGGCTGGAAAGGAGGAGAAATAAGTGAAAAGAGGACATGAAAGTAGAAGCTCAGGATACCTCTGTGGGGGCACGGCCCCCGCTCACAGCCCACGGTTTTATGTCCCGTCTGTGAGAACTGATTGTCGACTGCCACACCGCATCAGTGCAAAGCTTCACAGGAGCACGGAGGACTTGGGAAACCACAGGGCCTGCAACAGTGAGACATCTTCTGATGCTTCTCCAGTGAGCTTGCTTCCACTACCGGTCCAAGAAAGTAATCATTATTGAGTCGTTCTCGTACTCCTGCACACCTAACCCAGAAATATCGTCTTTGCTTAACTTGACCCACATTATCTGTACTTTGAAGAAAATAAGCAATTACATTAAAATGTGTACCATTAAATTACAGATGACCAACTAATATATACAAATTTAAATAAATAAAATTAGTCGCAAAAATAGCTTATGCCAAAAAAAGGCAGATTGGAGTCCTGAAGTTGCTAAAAGCCACAAACACTTACCCAAAGGTCAACCTTCCAGCAACCTTGGTTCTCTGTAGTATAATCAGAGGTCATTTGTTTAATCTTTGGACATAATACTCATCACTAAACACTTTACAGACAAATCTATATTCATCACAATTTATTGATACTGGGGTGAACATGTTCAATAAGATTGTAGCAGAGACTAGTTGCTTACATAGCATCTTTCCAGCCCTTCCTCCTAACCAACACTCAGCTGGGCGTGTTGCTGACCATAAAAGAAGACTACATTTCCCAGGTTCCCTTGCTGCTTGGCGTGGTCCAGCGACTGAATTTTGGCTGATAATATTTAAGAGGAATGTGGTCTGGAACTTCTGAAAAATGTTATAAAAAGGAGATGCTAGGTCTTTCTCCATTTACTTCCTTTTTTCCTGGTATCAATTATATGAAAAAGTGACTGAAGTTACAAGAGCCATTTTGGAATATGAAGTGGCATTAAAACCATTAACGCCATATAGCTTTAGACTCTGTGGATCATAAGGCCTCTATCATAACTACTTAACTCTACCATTATGGCAAAAAAGTAGTCATAGACAATGACTAAAAAAAGGGCATGTTCCAATAAAACCTCATTTACAAAACAGGTAGCCATCCCACAGGTAACTAGCTTACCAACCCATGAAAAAGAGAGCAAAGGAGGAAGGAAGAAGAAGTGTGTGTCTTGACAATGGAAAAGATACTGTATAACCCTTACATTTCCCAACCTCGGTATATTTATATAAAGAGAAACCCATTCTGTTTAAACTACTTTTATTTGGGGGTGTTTCTCTACTACATAGAGTGAGAACTAAAGCTAATGACTACAAAAAGAAGATTCCTGTATCAAAATGTTATAATTCTGTGGGTCAGTCAGACAGTTAAACATTACATTTCTAAGTAGCATGGGCATTTCTATGATAATGAAATCAGAGGACAGAGAGCAGAGCTCTCTGATCTGGATGAGAGTAAGCAAGGGCATGAAAGGCCTTCTGGAGCAGGGGACACTGCAGATGAGTTTCAAGGATGATGGGAAGCTATTCGAATGAAGAACAGGGAAGAGAGAGTTCCAGAAAACACCGGCAATACGTATGTACGAATGTCCCAAGTGGTAGGCCCAGATCATGAAAAGCCTTCTATGCCAAATAAAAATGGTATCCTAAAAGGGTCAGCTCATCGAGGTGTGTTTAGGAGGAAGCGACTCTACCCGGTTTGCACATTTTAGGAGGATCAGTTTAGGGGCACATATCAGATGATTGGAGATGGGAAGATGAAAGGCAATGAGGGCATCGTGAAGCCTGGGCAATAACCCACAGGGGAAAGGATGGGCCTGGTTAACGTGACAGCAACAGATCTGGGAAAACGGATTTGACTGGAGAGAAAATTGGAAGGTAAAATTTCTGCTGCGGGGATGGGTTGGATTGAAGGAGGAGGGTGGTAAGGGGCAAAAAGAAGCTCAAAATGAGGCTGAGGCTAGTGGTTTGAATGACTGGAAGACTTGGTACCATTCATAGAGGTCCTGATGAATGGTAAAACAAGAGACAAATACGGAGTCGAAATTTCTGGATCGAATTCCCAGCCTTGACACAAACAAGCTCTCTAAACTTCTGCAAGCCCTCACCTTTCTGAGTCTCTGAATATATACAGAATAATGCCTGAATTACACAGGACTAATGTAAGACTTGTGTGAAGTAACAAGGTATTATGGACTGAATAATTGCGGTTCCCTCAAACTCACATGTTGAAACCCCAACCTCCAATGTGACTATATTTGGACATAGGGCCTTTATCGAGGTAACTGAAATTAAATGAGCTCATAAAGATGGGGCCTTGATCCAGTAGGAGTGGTGTCCTTATAAGAAGACACACCAGAGATTGCATTCCCTGTCTTTGCCTTTTGAGAACAAGAAGCCATGGGAAGTCAGAAAGGGAGATTCCACTGACCTTGATGGACCTTGATCTGGGACTTCTAGCCACCAGAACTGTGAAAAAGACGTATCCATTAAGACGCCCAGCCTACGGCATTTTGTTACGGCAGCCTGAGCAAATTAAGACACAAGACAAGAACTAAACATGAAACCTGCCACATATTACACACCCAATGAATACTTGTTCATCTCTCCAAAAGTTAGACCTTTTAACCTAACATCAAAAATTAAAAGCTTAAAATTAGTGGTTTACCTAGCATTGCAACTAGGCGACAGGTCAGAAGCAGTTAACTGGAACGGGTGTTAAAAGGGCCGTTAGCAGCTGCTAAGCCAACAGAAGTAGAGACAGATAATGAATGGTTTGCTGTTAAGAGAAGGGCCAAAGCTGGATCAGGAGTGGGGAACTCACTGGAATCCATCATTAGGATCCTGAGAGAGCCACAGATGCTAAAAATGCCTTCAATTATCTTCCACTTAGCCAGGCAGGAAATCAAGCTATACATTTTTAAAATACATCATAATAAATATGCTTAGATTTTGAAAGTGTTGCCGTTGCAAAGGGCAGTGTTCATTTAATTGGAAATTTCACGTTCACGGTAACTCTTATTCTCCAAAGATGTCAGCTAAATGAGGCACCCATCTATTAATAGCCTCCTGCTAATTTAGGTTTTGAGTTCTCTAGCCATTAAGTGATTTTCCCCCCACTTTTCTTATTAAGTAGTAGAAGTTGGAGAAAATAGTGAAGTGACTTAATTACATTGATGTGCTTAGAAGTGCAGGGTCAGAAAGGACCTTTGGAGGTCACACAGCCTGGAAGGGCCTCCCTCTTGCTGCCATTACTCTCCTTAGTCTGGATACTTGGGACTTAATCTTTTAATCACAGCTCTGCTATTACTTACCTTAGCACCACCTAAACGCTCTGTGCTAACGTCTCATGTTGCATTTGTCACTTCCTGTAATAGTTAGCTGTTAATGAGCCAATTCCTTCCACTAGACTGTGAGTTCTTTGACAGCACAACAGTGTCTTAACTGTTCTTCTAAGTCCAGTGCAGCAACAATACTGGGCACAAAACAAGTGCTCAGTAAATGTGCATTAAGTAAAGGCATGAATTAAAGCAGCCTTTGCCCTCGGCCACACTATTCTCTCAAACCATCAGTGAAAAATTCAAGAGCAGGCTATTTTGCAGTTATGGGATATCATCACGTTTACACTTTAATGTGTCAACTGCTAAAAAGCCAGATACATGAACACTTAAAACTGAAAGCACACACTTGTTTTCTCACAACCTTTATGGAACTCCAAGGGTCTGATCCCACAGTACTTTCCAATTGGGAAATCGAGGGAAAACTCTGCGACCTGTGAACTACAAAAAAACGGATTATGTACTAATTTCTGGCAGTTGGGGGTGGCTTGTTTGTTTGGGGCTGTTTTTGCCCTGCATATTTGCCTTGTTTTTATTAAGAAGCAATGGGCAGTCAGCACTTTTTACCTTACATTGTGTTCTTGTTGAGAAAAATAATCTCAGCAATCTTTCTAAAGGTATTAATTCATTGGCCATTCCATAAAGGTACTTCTTTCCAGAAATATACGAGTGATATAATTGACTCAGCCTTTTCTTGACAAAACTAAAATAAACATTCCCGTATTCTGCAACCTACTGCTATTTCTTTAATGAGGGTACTTAAAAAATACATCTGCTCACCTTAATTGGTTCTTTGCCTTCAAAAGAGTCCCTTCAGAAATGCATCTCTGAGCTGACCCTGCAGGTCTGCTTTGCCATTCTGTTTGTTCTTTCTAAAATCCACACAGAAAGAATTGTCCCCTGGAGGGATAAGAAAGGCAACATTTTGTAGAATGTAATTATCCAAACAGGACAGACTTCTTAGTAGGGAGATATATGCGATTCCTCCCTGAACACTGGACGTTGTTGACGATTAGTGAACAGCCCACAATAATAAGCCTTGCAATGTCCCTTAGTTCCCCTAACATACTGGGTTGGCCAAAAAGTTTGTTTTGTTTTTTCCATGCCATGGCTCTAGTAGTACTTAGTTGTCTTTAACTTCATTTAAAATAATTCTGTTAGACTGTACTGTGACAGCTGTCATGTCAGTGTGCATTTAAAAAAATTAAAGTTGGTGACTTTTTTGCACAGCCAATTTAGTATTGAAGATGCAGGAAAACACACAACATTTTCTGGATGTCATGCTTTATTATTTCAAGAAAGGAAAAAATGCAACCAAAAAGCAAGAATGAAAAGATTTGTACAGTGCATGGAGAAGGTGCTGTGACTGATTGAATGTGTCAAAGGTGGTTTGCAAAGTTTCTTGGTAGTGTTGACATTTTGTCTAAATGATTGTTTGCTGTGGGGCTGTCTGATGCATTGGAAGATGTTCAGCAGCACCCCAGGCCTCTACCCACTAGAAGCCAATAGCAGGTGGGAGATAGCCAACATTCTCAAAATATCCAAATCAATAAAGTTGTTGGTAAAAATGAAAACTGTGTCTTTTACTTTACAGAAAAAACTAAACAGAATTTTTGGCCAACCAATATGTTCTCTCTTGGTTCTGCCTAGGGCTCGCCCTGGCTATACCTTTTGTCCTCGCTTCATAGGTTCTGATCCTAATTCTTCATTTCTTCTTTTCTCTGGATCTAACACAAGACCAGACTGAGGAGCATCTGTACAGCCCCTACTAAATGTATTACACTCGAAAAAGATAAGGGGTGGGAGATAGCTTCCTGCCCCTTCTTCCAGGTAAATCATTCACTTTTGAGAACTATTAAATTGACATTTTGGAGCAGTTTCACATTTTCATTAGTTATTAAGAAGGACATTGTTGACTACTCAATGGAGCCAATTCAGAGAGACCTAAACTTAATCAACGTGTGTTAGCGTTGGAAAAAAAAAAGAAAAAGACAATTTAAATAACAGGTCATATCATATGAATGCAATAGCTTCTTGCACAAAGAAGTGTCATTTTCACAAATGCTACACATGACTTTTTTGCATGTTTTTAAGTCAGTTTGTTCCAGTAGTATTTAAGAATCAGTGCTATATTCACAAAAGATATGCTTGGAAGCTGAATTGGTCTAGAAGTGATACAACGGATGCTTAACATTATTTCCATTACTGGATGGATCTAGTTATTGCTTTAAGACACGACAAAGAATCTTCATGTAAATTAAGACCTCCTTACAGATTTCCTCTTTTCTGCTGCTGAAAATCTGAATAGCTGTGTAATGTTCTTTCTCATTATTTTACCCACATCTCTTAACTTCTTTTCTTATTTTCAATCCCACTATCTCTATGGGCTGAATTCTGGCTAAGCTTTTTCAGTTATGTCTTTTACTTAAGTATTTCTTTCTTTAGCTCTGCCTATTATGCTATGAAACACATCCATAAAGTTCTTAACTTCAGTAATCATACTGTGTTTTTCTAAAAGTACATATTTATTAGCATTTTTATTTTTAAAGAGTGTGCTGTCTTCTTTTTGGTGGTTTGTTATTTCCTGATTGTTTTTATTCTTTTATTTTTACTTTTTAAATATTATCTGTGTATATTTTACATCTGTATCTGGTGTAACTACTTCTTTTGAGATTCTAAAACTGCTGCTTGTTTCTTCTACTGAATTTTACTCATGTTTATATTTTCCTCATTTGTTTCTAATATTTGGAACAATTTGAGACTTACAAAAACATTGGGAAGCATGGTACATAGTCCCCATGTACCTCATACCAGTTATTCCTACTATTAATATCTTGCATTAGTTGGGTATATTTGTCACAAATAATGGAACAATATATTATCATTAACTCAAGTCCATACTCAATTCAGATTTTCTCAGTATTTTTCCAGTGTCTTTTCTTTTCCAGGGTTCCATCCTGGATAGCACATCACATTTAGTGGTCATGTCTCCTTAGGTGCTTCTTGGCTGTGACAGCTTCTAAGAATCTCCTAAGTTTTGATGACCTTGACTGTGTTAGGAGTACTTGTCAGGTGTTTTTGTTTGCCTGATGTTTTTCTCATGATTAGACTAAGATTATGATTCTGAGGAGGGAGACCATACAGATAGAGGGACCTGCTCATCACATCACATCACATCACAGGTCCATGCTCTTCCTCTGATTTAACATTGTTGATGGCGATCTCAATCACCCAGCTAAGACAGCGTTTGTTGGGTTTCTCCATTAGAAAGTTACTCTTTTTTCCTACTTTCCATATTGAAGTCTTTGAACTCAGTTTTATATCCAAGAAAAGTCATCGACTTTAAGAATGTGCAGTTTTTCTTCTTGTGAAAGTGGAATTGATGACTTCCAAACTTCATTTTTCATTTCCTCCTGCATTGTCATTACACTTCATAGTGAGAGCTGAATGAAGTACAGTGAGTTCCGCGCCAGCCTCTGACGCAGGTAGGCACGTCTGCTATCTGACCGCCCCCTGCTAGTTCTGCCACGGAAGTCCCTGCACATCATTTCCAAAGTCTCCAGCATGAATTCTAGGCATTGCTTGTACATGAGGAACACACCAGTGACACGGCTAAGAATAACTAAAGGAAGTTCAGACACCATTTTGAACTTCAAATACTTCTTTTGCTATAAATATACCTCTAAAATTGCATGTGTGAGATATAAGTATACTAAAAAAAAGGATCTTTGTTTATATAAAATTCAAATTGAACTAGGTTTCTTGTATTTCACCTGGCAGCCCTATCAATACAGTAATGATTATCTCCAAGTTGCAGTTGAGGAAATTGAAGTAAAAATTGTCACAGAGCCATTAAAGGGAAAGCAATGTGCATTAAGGACACAACATTGATTCTATTTGCCTGACAATCGAAACCAGAGCCATGGAGAAATGACACAATGTTACTTTTAGTTGTACTTAAACTTCATGAAGAGAAAATGGCTGTAACTCCAAAGCCCCCTGCCCACCTGAGTTGTCTCAGAGCTGCAGACGCTTAGCCCTATAAGAGTTCCCATCCCAAAGGTCTATTCTCTCTGTGCCTGAGCACTCTCTCCAGCACCTCAGGGGCATGCCAGCCTTCACTCGGGTGCAACCTGCAAGTACCAGGAAGCTAACACCCCTACAAGCTGTACTCAGGCAATGGAAGAAGGAAAAGGGGAGAGAGACACTCAGCCTCCCCATCCTTCCGGAAGGTCACCAGAAGAATTGATGCTCTGGGGGTCACACATTGGTACATGGATGGCTTCTGTTCTAATCTCCCTGTCTCACTCCCTCCTTTCACTTGTGCCTTCTGAGTGCACCCAGCCAAAACCTGCATCAAATTCTTGCCCCAAAGGCTTCTTTTATAGGAACCCAAGCCAAGACGTTGACCCTAGTGCATAAATTGCTGAGAGGGGATGGAGAAAGCTATATTTTAACTAACAAATCTATGTCAACATGACCTTGAAGAGTCGAAAGATTTTCATTGCTCTCTTCATAAGGAAGTATAGTTTATAGCAAACCACCTTCAGATGGAGCTGGGAGAGCAGTAAAAGCTGACCTTCCACACGCAGAATATTGGAGAATTAGGTTCAAAGCACGAGCGACTGATAAAAATAAAGCTTATGCCTGGCCGTCTCCGTCAGACTCACCCTTTGTATTTTCACGGCTACTTTCTTCTCCAGGCCACAGATACCTGCCGCCCTGTCTCCTGCTCTGGCTTTCCTTTATGATAACAGGTTCAGTCTTTAGTTTCAATGAAATATTGATGTGCTCTCCTGCAAGGGCAGCTCAAACTCTCATACTTTCTTTGAATTATGTGCCAGCCACCGTAGAGCTGCAGCTCCCAGGATGACCTGTCGTGTTCCTCCTCAAGGAAAGCAGTTAATGTGCCTTCTGATTTCATGGGTCCATACTTTCATTGACATTTATCCTGGAAGCCAAAGAAAGTTACATGATCTCACTAATGACACAGTCACCCCATGAGATTGTGCAGGACATAAATATTCATTAGAACCAAGCCCTGTGTCTCCCTGAAAGTGGACTCGATGAGGTCAGTCAGAATTCATGTTCGAAATGTGTTCATCTGAACTAAATAATGAATTCATTTGTCATAATGATTAACTTGGTGAGAGCAATTTTATAGGAGAGAAATGTTTTCTTTTTATCAAACTTTTATTTGCTTATAGTTTATCCTGCCAATCAGCCACAGAACTCATTTGTATGATAATTACCAGAAATGCAGTTTTCTGCAGAAGGAATTTTATACTTTTTCATAATTTATAATCCCTTAAGCTTTTTGATAACCAACCCCCTACTTGTCATTCCAAAATCCCCATCCTTTAGAAAATGATGAAAGGAGAAGTGGTTCCTTTATTGGAAATTTTCTAGTTTTCCCAAGATGGAAAGGAGTCATTTTCATAGTTTTTTAAGTAAATTCCACGAGAGAACAAGGTAATGCCAAAATGCCCTGTGGAGAGCATTTCAGTAGCATTACATCTAATCAATAATCCAATGTTGAAACTATGTCCTTTTCACAAAAGAAATGTTTTTCTACTTGAGGCATTTATACATTTCTGTTGTAATATTTCCAAACAATTTTTAAAGTCTATTTTACTTTACTTTTTAAAGTAAAAGTTAAAACAATTTTTAACGTTTCTTAAATAGCTCTCTCTCTCACTCTGTCTCTCTCTCTCTGGAACAAAACATGCATCTGACAATAGTGAATACTATGCCATGCCATTTAAAAAAGATTATATAGTTATGCCATTAAAAATATATATATTCATAACAGAACTGTTTTAAGGATCTGAAATATGAATTAAAGCTTTTTAAGACAAACTTAGTCCTGTTTCAAGAAAAAAGTATGCTTTTGGGAGGAGTAAACATTTTCAGTTAATTTTTAAGAAGCTATGGTTTCCAAACTTAGCACATAGAGAGTCAAGATTTATAGCGACCATGTACAAAACCAAGTAGAGATTATAGAGAGAAATAGGAAGATATAAATGACAGATATTTATTCTCTCTATCATGGTTCCAGATTTTTCTCTCTTTTCCCATCTTATAGCATCTGAATTGCACTATACCTCAAGGAAATTCTAGGGGCCATTCTGATCTACATTCCCTGTGAAATATGTGACTAAATTTCTGGAAAAGAATGGACAAGTCTGATTTCAACTTTTATTCTCCCTAAACTGTACCCATTAACTATGGTTTGCACTCTGTCACATGTACTAGCAGATTGAAACTTCAGTTTTTAATGTCATAAAAATCAGTTACTTGATCTGCACTTTACAGTATACAAGGTGTTCGTGACATATATTAGTATGGATACTAATTTTCTTCTTAGCCATGTAGTATTCATGACACTGTAAAAGCTGTTGGATTTTTCTCTCATTTAATATAATGAACCAGTGAGATATTCTTAGATCATGTAGATGCTGCCAGTGTACCAGGGAATTTTACTCTTTGTTCTAAGTCATTAGTGGTCTGCCCCTCTGTTCTGCATCAATATATCTATACCAATATTATTGATATAGATATATAGACATACATCAATACAGCTAGAGATGTAAGAGGTCTGTCCAGAAGGTACCTGGCCACATATTATGAAAAATAGAGACATTATTGAAGAAGATACAAGATACAAGAAACACTGTACACAGGACAATGATGCCTCAGTCTGCTTCCAAGTAGGCACCTTGGGGCCTCACACAGTTCTCCCAGTTGCCACCAGCTGCCTAGTCATATTTTCCTGAATCTCATGATTGGCCTGAAATCTCTTCCTTTTCAAATGTGATTTTAGTTTTGGGAAAATCCAAAAGTGGCAGGGTACAAAAATCTATGCTGTAGGGGTGCTAAGTCACCTGGGTGATTTGATGTTTTGCTAAAAACTCTACAAAAGACAAGAGGCTTGAGTGGATGCATTGTCCTGATAAAGCTGCCCATTACCAGTTACCCATAGCTGTGGCCTTCTGAATCATCCAAATAACTTCCAAAGAGGAATGTTCTAGCTTAATGCAAAATCTGATGCAGATTCATTGTTCTACTCACTCAGTCATTTTGAATGTGATGACCACACAGTACACATGCTCACCCAATGGCACATACCACCCCCACTGACTAGTACAGTGAAGTCATCACTGTTCACACATTGTATTCCAGTCCACTCTCCTTGGCTGTCAGGTTATATTGATGTCATGCAAACCATTCTTGTTACATTAACAATGGCTGGACTTCTTTTCCGGATGAAACTGGTATATTGGCAAGAAGACCAGTTAAAAAATAAAAGGACTTTATGTACAACATTCTTGTAAATATTTGCATTCTATGAAATACTATGACACTAGAGTGTCAGTAACAACATATACCGTATAAATTTTTTGCTATCAACTGCAGTACTATGGTTGTTTAAATATTGATTATGCAATATTTTATTAAATCACAGCTTTTGTTCTTTTGCAATATAAGTGATTATTCTGTCAATAGAAATGGCTGCCATTACAAATTAGTTTAAATTATAGGACTTCTTTGTTCCAAAAACAGTAATTCACATACTACAGCAAACTACCCCCTAACGACCTGTGTGACCTACCTTTCCCAGGGTGAGGCACTGAACTCTCATGAGATACGGTGTTCTATTTTCTGGCTCTTTTAGGCAAATGATAATAACTGAGTAGCATTCATTTCTATATATGTTTGTTGAGATGAAATGTGAATGGTAAAGTTTGCAATTTTATTTTAGAGGGTAAGTAAAATACATTTTACTTCTTAGAAAGTAATTCATATAGCCCTGGCTACTGTGGTTCAATCTGTGAATCAAAGTGTTGCTGGTTTGATTCTTAGTCTAGGGCCACATGCCTGGGTTGCAGGCCAGGTCCACAGTGGGGGGCCAGTGGAAGGCAACCACACATTGATGTGTCTCTCCCTCTCTTTCTCCTTCCCTTCCCCTCTCTAAAAAATAAATAAATAAAATATTTAAAAAAAAGAAAGTCATTCATATATAGATAGATTTTGAGCCATATATTAAGTAATTTTACAAGGGAAAAAGATTTAAGATCAAGATTACATATCAAAACAAAAGGAATATAGTGCTACGTTAGATTTGGACTCTAGAAAAATGATGAAATAGCCAAGAACTCTCCTCGGAAACTCTCTGCCTCCTTCTTCCTACCATTTCCAGTTTCCGGATTCCTTCCCCCTCCACTCTGGGGATGTTCAGGGTGCTTTCCAGCTCCCCGAGTTTGATCTCATGCAACAATGTCGAGTGGTCTCCCTCATCTAGCCTGCACTAAACCGGACTTCAGACTGAAAGAGAAGACGGCCACTCCAGGTTACAACTCCCCAAATGTGCCCCAAAGATGCTAACATAGTGATGTCTAGAAAACAATACCAAGTTTCTCATCATTTTTCATTCAGTAAAACAAGTCATTACATTCTACAAAATGACATCTACCTTGTAACAATATCCATTTTTCCCTGTTGGATTCAGTATGACTATTTTTATTTGTAATGGGAAAAATGTTGCTCATAAAAATGCTGGTATTTTTAAATGGGCTCCCCTCCAAATACAGATAGATATAAAAAGAGATACAAGAGCCTGTAAGTATAGGTATAGGTATAAATATAGGTAAAGTCATATACATAAGTCACCATCACCCTATACAATTTTATATAAGAACTTGTTTCTACTCTTTTTCCAAAGCAAAACCCCCCTTTTCATATATGTCTGCTGTCAGCTAGTAGTATCCGGAAAAAGAAAACAGAGAGGTTCATTTTAAAATCAGCTTTAGGAAAAAAATGATATTTTGACTAAAGAATTTGAAATAGCATGACAAAATTAAGTCAGTATGTAGATTGATGGGCAGTGGTAATCAGGTATTTGGGTAATGGGACAGGCGTCTTGTCATTTAAATCAAACTTGACACTACAAGTTTGAGCACTGACGTATTACATAAGTGCTCAACCAAGCGCCAGAATTCTATCATTCCTAGCTGTCTGCTCATTACAGCTCCTAAAATTCTGAAAGATTGAAAAGGCTAGGGTATTAATGTGCCCACATTAAGAAGAAAACATTTTTCTTACATGTTTTAAAATATCAATTCACCCACTCTCTTTCGTCAGGAGATATCATTTGCAAAACATGTGGTTGAAATTGAGATTTTCATTTTCTACTTCTTTGTGAAAGTGCAGATGGATTAACATTCATGGTCACTGAGTTTTGTTTCCATAGATACAGTTTCAGTTGTAGCAACCAGGGACAGACTGTGTATTTTATGACTTTGTTTAAAATATCAAATATTTTTAAAATATCAGCACTACACAACATCACACATGAATGTAATGATAATATTTCATCTACTTAAAGCCACTTGAAGGTCTCTGTGGCATTTAAATAAAAATGTGTACCTAGATGGTGATGCTGAAAGCCTATTACTTCAAGTCAGTCTTCGGCGGGGCCTCCAGGGAGCTCCTTAAGAAGCAAGGATTGAATGAATTTGTGATCCCCTTAGGGAAGAGTTAACCAGGTAACCAGACGTTTCATTTACTACAATTCTAAAACACCGTAGAAAAGATAGGGAGGATAAATGGTTTTGCCTGAACTCCAGAAAATACATGCTATTTTATTAGTTTTCACAACGGAGCACCACAGCTAGAAAGAAGAAATTTTCCAGTCAGACAAATGTGAACATTATGATAGTCTTCCCTATTAGACCAATACATTTTAAAGACCATATTTTTATATTATTATATTCCTCAGGACACAGAGGTTTGAATCTACTAAATACTAATATGTAATTGCAACTTTAATGGCACCAACTCTTAAATAACAACAACAATGAATTCTGAACCCATATTGAATATGCATGGTATTTGTGGGATGTGCTGAGGTACACCCAGTGGCATAAAAATTCTGTGTGAGGTCTGTCCAGAAGGTATCCAGCCATGTAACATGAAAATGTCTCTATAACATGAAAAATAGAGACATTTATTGAAGAAGATAGAAGATACAGGAAACATTATACACAGGACAATGATGTCTCAGTCCCCTTTGAAGGAGGCACCTTGGGACTTCACACAGTTCTCCCCATCGCCATTAGCTGCCCCATTGTGCATTTTCCTGAATCTCACATACAGTGTGAAATCTCTTCCCTTTCAAAAGTGATTTTAGTTTTGGGAAAAGCCGGAAGTCACGGGGCACCAAATCTGGTCTGTAGCTGGGCTGAGTCACCTGGATGAGTTGATGTCTGACCAAAAAATTCTGCATGAGATGTGATGCATAAGCGAGCACAGTGTCATGATGAAGCAGCCAATCACCAATTGCCCATAGCTGTGGCCTTTGGAATCATCCGAATAGTTTCACGGGAGGAACATTCAAGCTTAGTGTAAAATTTGATGCAGAGTCATTGATCTACTCAGTCATATTGAACACAACGGCCACACAGCACATATGCTCAGTCAATGGAGTCTCCCGCCACCATTGACAAGTACACTGAAGTCGTCCTTGTTCACACATGCACATCCCAGTCCACTCTCCTTGGCTGCCAGGTAACATCGATGTCATGTGAACTATTCTCATTGTATTAACAACGGCTGGACTTTTTCCAGACAGACCTTGTACAGATCATAACCTGAAAGTTCATTATATAAGGATAAACTCATTTAATAATAATTCAATCCTGTGCATTTTGGGTACATTAGGGAATAAAACAGTCAAAAACACATCTACTCTCATGGATTTCATATCCTAGAAAGAAGACACAACCAATAAAAACAGATAATAAGTGATGATACGGTGTTTTAGAAAGTTACGAATGCCATGAAACAAAAGAAAAACCAGAGCCAAGTAAGGGGGGTTTGAAATCCCGAATGGCAGGGGTGTGGACTATTGTCAGGTTGCAATATTGAAAGGGGTGGTCAAGGTAAGCCTCATCAAGGTGAGATTTGAGCAAGGCATTTGAGAAGTTGGGAGAGCCGGCCAAGCAGATGTCTGAGGGCAGAGCATTCCTGGGAGAGACAACATCCAGAACAAAGTACAGAGGTGAGAGTGAGACTGGTGCGCTGATGGGAAAGCAAGGGGCAAATGTGGTTCTCTGGGGGAGCAGCAGCAGGGAAGAGTTGTGGAGAGTGAGGTCAGAGAGGCAGATAACAGCGGGGCCGACTAGGTCATATGGAGCCTGGCAGATGACTGCATGAACTTCAGCTTTTACTGAGGATGACGGAGAGTTATTGCAGAAAATTCCGAACAGAGAAATGATCTACTCAGTTGTGGGTATTGAATGGATCACTCTGCTGCTGCATAGTGGACAGATCGTAGGAAGACAAGGATAAGTGCAGGGTGACCAGTTAGGACACTGCTGCAGTAATCCAGTGACTGTTGATGGGGTTTCAGATCAGGGTGGTAATGGTGAAGAAGTGCTTCGAGTTTTTGAATTTGATTTATTGATGAGACAGAGATAGAAGAAAAAAAGAGAGACTTATTGTTCCATTTATTTATGCATTCATTGATTGCTTCTTGTATGTGCCCTGACTGGGGATTGAACCCACAACCTTGGCATAATAGGATGATGCTCTAACCAACTGAGCTACCCAGCAGGGCAAGAAGTGCTCAAAAGTGGTCAAATTCCAGATATAGTTTGAAGATAGAACAAAAGGTCCTCTCAATGGGTTTAATATGGAGTATGTTGTGAAAAAGGGGACCAAGAATAACTCCAAAGCTTTGGTCTGGGCAATTCCAAGGATGAAATGTCTCACAATTGGTATGAGGAAAATTACATGAAGGAAGTCAGAGGTGGAAGATTAGGAGTTCAGTTTTGGACATTAGATCTATCTAGAAATATTGGGCAGTAGGCTACATGAGTGTGAAGTTCATGTGAAAGATCTAGAATGGAGATTTCAATTTGGGAGGTATTAGCCTATAGATGATATTGCTATTTGTCAACCTGGATGAAACCAAGAGTTAGTGTGTGGACCAAGGACTAGGCTTTGGGCACTCCAACATTAAGTCAGTATGAAGGAGAGGAAGAACAGAGCACCTGAGAAGGAGTAGCTAGAGAGCAAGGAGAGAAGCAAAGAGTGTGTGGGGCTCTTGGAATCCAAGTGAAGAAAGTGCTTCGAAGCAGCATGATCAGCTTGGTCAAAACCTGTAACAGGTCAAATGAAATGAGGACATAAAATCACCCATTGGATTTAGTGCTATGGATTTGTCTGTAGATGTAAATGCTCATCTGACAAGGTTCACTATTTTCTGTATGTTGCCATTTTGCTTTTTACATAGATATTTCCTCCATCCAAGACTTCTGTCCCTGACTTCAGCAACATCTTTCTTTATTCTTTATAACTGTGCTTCTCTTTGGTGTGTGGGTGAATATGGGCCTTGTCTTAAATCTTTTAATCTCTTCCATTTATTTTATATGCTTTCTCTGTGCATGCTTTTTAATGCCCCCAATTTTTTCATTTTAATTTCACATCATGATATAGAACTATGTTTGAATTCACCTTTTACTTTTTTTATTTCTTAATGTATCTTGATTTTTTTTTTTAGAATTCTGGACATTCGTGTTTAATTTAGTGGTTAAATTTTACATATTATCTAACATTTCTTAAATTTCATGTTCATGAAGGATCATAATCACTGAATTATAACTGCTATTGACAGCACAATTCTACTTCTCCCTAATTGGTTTCCCTGTTAGCTTGACAACAGCTATACTTTTTCCTGCTGCATTCATTTAGTCTTTCTAAGAAAATAATGTGATCCATGCCAAGATTTTGTTTATTACCCTTCACCATCAATAACCTCCACATGATGTGCACTTCTTGATCCTTTTATTTGTATTGAAAATTGCATTTTTTTGCTTTCTTTTGTTAGTGGGAATTACTGTGTTTCATTTACCAGCTCTGACTTGCATTCTGGCTGATCTCTGTAATGTCTTATCTATCCAGACTTCCGACATCCTGCTATTGCAGGTACCTTTACACATATTGGAACTGCAGTCCCATTTAGTCAGCATTCTCGAGCCAATAAATGTCAGGCCCCACTGTGAAAGTGAAACCGATATAAAGTGCCTCCACATTATTGATTGCAAGAGGTTGCAAGACACAGGTTATATGTGAATTGAGAATTAAGCATATTAGAAATAGAGTTTAAAGAGGGAAATTTATGAGGTAGCTGACAATAAAAGTCTGGAAAGGCCAATGCAAAATCATTTTATATATGCAAGTCCAAGGCATTACATATCCAAACCATGTTTCTATAGAGTTCTCAAACCTTTCCTATTTAAATAGATAAATATGCACAAAACACACACATGTCACTTAAACATCATGAAACAATAATGAAGCACAGCGGCATAAATTAATAGATAGTCATCTTGCTCTTATCCTTTCATACTGGCTATGTTTATGTACATGAACATTTTGCTTTTTGATAGAACATTTATTTCAACAGATTGAATTAGCAAGTTACTCAAGGTAGTCAGATTGGTTCGGAAAAAATGTGAATGCCATTGAACAGTTCTCTGAACAAATTGTCTTCAAGTGGTTTTTATTTTTCAAATAAATAACAACCTATGTGCTATACTCTATGGTAATATTTTCTGTATTTTAAAATATTAATGAAGGGGAAATATCACTCAGAAATTATTAATGCCTTGGAGATTCTCCTAAGGATTTAAAACATTTTAAGTGGCTCCTCTCCTTTTAAGAAAACAAAATAATAATATTAAATTTTGCTTAAATAAGTACTGTCTGATAAGCTCAAAGTATTCTAACTATGGTAGAAACCCAAAAGAGATAAAATTCAGCTATTTGTATGTTATTTTCAATTATTACCACATTCTGGAAGAATTTTCTGGAGGCCCCAAATGTGCTAGATGACACAACATGACCAATTAAATGTGAAATTGTTCTAAGTATTTTCATAGGATGTCCTAATTTCTTCAAGGTTTATAGATTTTTCTCTGGAGTAACAGGGGAGCAAAGCACACTGAGCATTAAACTGAGTTTTGAGACATAAATTTTACCCATAGTTGGTGCAACTGGCTGATTATTTCAGTGCTCCTCTATAATCCATTGACCCACCTCCTGAGAGCCGCTTCCTGATTTCCCTGTGGGGAAAGACTCCTCCACACTGAATTTCATACTACACAGCATTCTTTATGTTGCAAGTGAATAAATATCCAAACTTACCTTCTGCCTGATGCTGACAGGTGCCATCAGGTACTTGCTCCTTGGAAAAAGGGATGCTCTGAGTGGGATAGTCCAGGCTATAAGACTTACTACATCGGAATTTGTGTCTCCAGTCTGGAAGTTAATGAAGCATTACCTCTGTGTTCTTTGCTCATTGTTTCTTGTGCATATATTTTCTTTTGGCTTGGTCAGATGCAGCATATTTCTGAATACAAATTTATAAGACCACCTTAATAACAAAACAAAAATTTTACCTTTTTCTAAAAATTGCAGGTAAGGCTGACTTCCAACTTTTGGATATTGGTATATACAGTCTTAACTAAAAAGGCATTTATCCAGGAATTGATTTCTAACCCAAATACGTTAGGGATATTTTTGAGAATTCAGTTCTGGAAGGAGAATATCATATTTGTGTTACACTCCCTCTGAAGAGACTGAGGGTATCTACACAGCACTGACATGATACTGAAATATCTGAATGTCTTTGTAGAAATTAGCTTTGACCTTCAAACTTGTTCTTTAAAGCCAGAAAATCCATACTTAGAACATTATGGACAGATAAAAGGAGAGGCAGATAGAAAACCCTAGTGATTGTTTTATAGAGAGAAGACAGCATGTTTTAGAAATGTGAATCATTTAAAATAAATTGAGAATGAAATGTCTGTCACTCAAGTTTCAACTTTAGTCTCTGGGTAATCAATAAGACTTTACATTTTACCAAAACTTACAAAAAAATTTTATGGTGTCTCACTCTCTATTTCTTGCCCTATACAGAACGGTGAATTGTTTAAATCAATGCTATGAGTTGTATTTTTGTGAAAAGAATCCATCATTGATGGCTAATGCAGATAATAAAAACTTATGATTTGGGGGTAGAATTCATTAACTAACTAATGAGAATGAAATTTGATCAATAGTAGAGAGGAGAACTATCTATAGATGTTGAAGGAACTCACTTAAAAAAACTTACACTCTTTTCAAATATTTACATTCCATTCAATATGGTAGCTATGGTTTCCATTTAAAAATAAAATTAATAGTAACGGAAAAAATGCAATAAAGATTTCTAAATTTTAAAAAATAAAAATAAGCTTTAACTGAAAAATGAGACCTACATACACCCTTGAAAGGAGCAATTAACCCTTTATGAATCTTTCTAGGAGTGATGTATTAGAATTTGTTTCCCCTGTGGTATGAATCAAATTACTTCCATTTAAAATCCATTTTTGTAATCTAGGAATACTGGGAATGTTTTTTTGACTCTAAAAATACTTTTACCTCAGCAAAAGCCTTGGGATAAGAGCAAACTGAAAATTTTAGTGTGATTTCAGTCCATCATGAAGTTATGGTTACCAGGTTAAAAATATCTAAAAAGTTGGTTATTCTGTGATAAGGATAACATTTTAGAGGCTGATAGGTTTTGAACTATAAAACTCTCCTTAAATATTTTGAATAAATCAAATATTCATCAAGTTTCTTTAAGTTTTCTTAAGGAACTTCTTAAGCATAGATACCAAATGCTTCTCTGAATTGTTAGATCATCTGAAAACTGCTACATTTTGCTACTATGGTATCACCTTTTAGTGTAATGATGTTGGCCTAAATTAAAGAGTTTTATAAGGTACTGAAATGTGAAAATATTTCACTTACTTTGGATATATTGTTGAGGATACTTCTGACTTCATTAAATAGTTTTCTATTTTTGATTTCTGCCAAAACTCAGCAATCAACTGATACCAAGAGAACACTTATAATTGCATAAAGTACAAAGTACTTTTGTAAAAGTACAAAGTACAGAATTGTTTTATTTAGCCTGCTATAGCAAGGGAGAAGGCATTCAGAGGACCACAGGGAGCATCTTAGCAAAGGAGAGTTAGAAGGGTCTTCTTATGGAGTTTGGGCAGGTGCTGGGCAACCTGAGCACAGATTGGGGAAGTGGGTTGCATTAATCTGGAAGTAGAGGCAATTCAGTGATTAGGTATCTTAATGGGTGTTTTCTCCAGAAAAGGGATAATTAAAATAAAGATCATATTGGTGCTGTAAGAATGCAGAGTCACTTAAAAAGGGGGGCGTGCATCATTTTGTGGTTGCGGGGTACAGCCTTGCCTATTTTTGGTTAGAGTTTCCTCTGGCCTTGTCTGGCTCCACCAAAAGGGCACTTGATTTTGGTAAGGACCATCACTGATTGAAGCAGGGGACCTTTTTATTTCCTCACATCCACAGGAAATGTTTTGTTGTTGTTCTCACTACCAGAGATACCTGTGTTTCTTCCCAACTACCAGTTTATTTTCATTTTATGCATGCTGGAAATAAGGGACAATGGCTCAATATTCTCAGTAATTTCTAGAAAGCTCAGCAACTGATTTCCATCCATAACTCCATCAAGTTCATGAGATAGCACAGCTGTAGCACATACATTTTAGAGCTATGTAACCCCCAGCTTTATCTGATTTTTCCTACTACTTTTTTCTCTTTACCCAATTGTCTAGCTTACTTCTTTTTTATTTTACATACTTTGAAAATCATATCAAATATTTTCATTTGGAGGTAGGATGTAAATATCAAGGTTGCACTGTCTAGTTTATTAACTCATGAGCAGCGGGAAAGAGACAGGAAGCTACTATGGATGTAGGCGGGGCCAACAAAGAATGCTCTAAGCCTGTACCTAGGGCTCTCCACCTGGTTCTAGTATAGACTCAATCATTAACTGACCTTGTGATCTACAGTGTCATTGACCTTCATCAAGCATTATTTTCCTCAACTTTGAAATAGAGATCATGATACCAATACATTTAAGATAAAATGAGAAAAGTCATCTGAAAAACTTCTAGTAATTTGACACATTACATAAAATTTTGCTAATAACTTAGTGCCAAATGCTTTGTGCATAGAAGACATATTGTTTAAACACATTTGTATTCACTTACTTCAAATATGTTCTTTATTAATTAACATCTTTAAAACCAATTTTATTATAATATACAAAAGTAGAAAGAGAATGGGTTTCCAAACATTCTGAAAATAGTTATACCCAGAAGTTCTTAAGACAAATGAAAGACAATTGAGTGTATGATGGCTTTGAAAATACTAAAAAAGAAGGAATAAAAAATGTTCTTTGCCTTGATGGTGACTATAATAAAATCTTTTACATTTCCTTCATTTTAGAAAGCAAGAATCACAATTACAGAGCAATTATGTAAAATATCACAGGCTCATAAATGCCAATTTAGTGAGCCCTGATTCAGATTCTAAATCACCCAATTATGTGGTAATTTACTCATTCTCTTTAAAAGAGTTCTATCCATTTTTTGACATACGGAGTACCATTTTCTTGATAAAACATAATACTGTTAGACTGTGTGTGAGCTCCTAATGAGAAAGTACACAGATAAACTATCACAGAATTCTGTGGCCAGTGTAGCACAGCAGTGTCTACAAAGGAACAAAATATACTTTTTAGGATATACACCTGAATTGTGCATTAAGATACAAGAAAGAGTCACTGGAGACGCACTGTGCTCATCGCTATACTGCCATCACCAATCAAAATTTTTCTACAGTTCATCTTTGGTAATTGCTTTTTTAGGTGATTGAGAAGCAAAATATAATAATCATTTTCATATCAAAATCTCCTCTCCATATCAACCACACATAGCGTTCTTTCCTCCCCATGGTGATGGTCACGTATCTCATTCCATTAAAATGGCTCTAAATGAATGACATCTAAGATATTAAGATTTTCCACCATTAAAGACATGCAAACTGAGCTCTGAAACACTGTGGTTGAGTTTCCCATGTTTCATCCCACAGCAGGATCCTTAGGAAAGGGATGACTCTCCCGCAGGACATTACTCACCAGGAAACAAACACGCTCCTTGGGCTGGTAGTAACAGCCCCCTTGCTCCAGAGTCGCACTTCGAATATACTATGTGCAGTGTGTACCTAAAACGAATGTAAAACATTTGCAAAGACATCAGATAGTTTCTATTGTTTAACTCGAAAATTTAGCCCACTTTATAGTATTAAGCAATTTTTAAATGTTAAGTTTGCTAAAGCCTAGTACTACAAAAACTAATAGTCAACAGAAGCAGAGTGAATTGAGACTGTAGAAAGCTGCTCCATTCCTATTCTCTGTAAAGCCAAGATTTAGCAGGCCTAGCTAGAAGAAATGAAGATTTCTTCCCAGTTCATCACTTTTAAAGGTAATTTACACTAGTGTTTAGGTCTGTGTTTATCTTTCTGTCCAGCCAACTTCAGCTTCTGTGAGCAAAGTGAAGCTAAGGAAGAGGGAAGACTCCTTCACCAACCTGGCATAAAATGTCAAGGTCATTTAAATTGTATAATGAGATGAGAGATCCTGGGACTCTGGGTGTTGCCTATCTCATTGTAAAGCTCAGAATGAAACAAGAGTCCTGGGCAATATACATTTTAAGAATCTCTCTTTTTGGCTCATGTTTCAGTAGGTATTGTCACAGTGATGGGAAGAGGAAGAATTGGGAGAAGACTCTAAAAGATAATAAAATGATGTGTTTCATGAAATCTTTGTGAGATTTTACTATCTAAGTCAGGCCTTGACAGGACTTTGCGGGATTCTCATGGCTCAGTGGGATGTCCAGTGGTTACAGAAACTCTCAAAGTACCTGTGAGCATCATCCTCCTGCAAGAAACGCCAGTTTTTCTAGGGCTTCTAGGTTTACGGGTCCTGGTGTCCTGGTGCCACTGATATATTTTAAGGCCAAGGCCGTTTTGAGTATGTGCCTATAGGTGTATGCATATATGATTGAAATTGCAGTTTTTATTTTATCTTCTATAATATGCTCAGTAAACATAAAAGCAGCTCTTAAAATGTGAGCCCAGAGTATTAACTAGGCTTATCAGAACATAATTAGAAAACAAGAGGATATAGCCATATCCTCTACATATAGCTACATATATCTCTACATATATCTACATATAGCCATATCAGTAACTACACCCAGAAGGTGATTTTTATATATCTATCTGTTTCACCTCTCTAGTGAAAAGAGACTAAGGGTTGTTTGTTGTTGTTATTGTTGTTGTTTTTGGTGGTTATGGTTTTGTTGTCATTGTTGTTTTCTTACTTTGTTAATTTCTATTCAAACATTAAACCATGTGCATGGAATAGAATGCTACATAGCTCACTAGGGGATCTATGGGGACACAGAGAATGGAAGCCCTGAATCACTCAGCCTTGCTCCCCTTCACCTTGCTACAGTGAAGTCTTAGAGACAGGCCTGATCTTGTGTCCCAGCCTGGTCTCTCCACCCTACTCACCAGCCCAAAGTCCCTGCTTTGCATGACACACATGTCTTGTTGCATACAACAAATAGATGAATCTTAGAATTATAATTTATATTATATTTGTTACATACAGAAGAGTGAATGTGAAATATGTAGCAAATATATTTTAACATATGTCAGAGAGGAAAGGAAACTACTATTATCAATCAATCAGTAGGTGCTGGGCTATTATTTTCACCATCAATACTACTATCACTACCATTACTCTTATTATGAGCAGCTGTTGTTATGAAGCATTCATTCATGCTACACACCACTAGATTAGCACTTTGCACACATGGTATCATTTGATTTTATTTTTCAATTCTTCTCTCTACTTTATAAGTAAATAAACTAAGATGCAGACATAGTAAATGCCTTACCCAAGGGCACACAGCTAGTTAGTGCTGAAGCCAAGTTTCAATGCTGGCCCTAGCTAATTCCAAAGCCCACATTTTCCCAATGGACTATAATGATCTACATTATCCCTTAACACAGATGCTCTATGTGGTAAACAGACTCTAGGGTGGGCCCTCGTGATTCCTGCCACCTGGAGTTTACACTTTTGTATAATCCTCTCACTTTGAATCTGGGCAGGATTTGTGACTAACTCATAGGATACATTTTACAGGATTATGTAGGACTACATTATATAGGATTCCCACTTGCTAGCAGAATTGCTCTAGAGACTTCTTTATTTCTAGATTTAAGGAGGTCCACATGACAGCCTCTAGGAGTGGAGGGTAGACTCTAGGTGACTACTAACAAGAAGCCACAGCTCTCAGTACTACAGAAACATGGAAATGAATCCCAACCAGAACCAAAGTGCACTCAGAAGAGAACTCTTCCCAGTTGGGCTCCCAGGTGAGAACCCAGCCCGTCCGACCTCTTATTTACAGCCTGGTAAGACTCAGGTTCCAGCTAAGAAGAGGTTCCAGCTAAGCTGTTCCTGGACCATTGACCCAAGAAGCCATTGGATAACAAATGTGCACAACTCTCAGCTGCTGTGCTTGTGGTAATTTATTATGCAGCAATAGAAAACTAATTCATTACTTTTTAATTGTTTTCTTGAAGATAAGTCATGCAGTTTGTTCATTGAATGTTTCTTCTATAAGTTTATAGAAAGCCTAGCCTAGAGAGTTTGAAACTAAACTGTCTAGCCAATTATGCAATCACATTAATCATATCAAAACATGGTTAGTAATCTTATGAAAATCTGAGAGTAACAAAAAATAATTAAGAAATCAAAATGCCATCTTTCTACTTGGTGTCCACCTTGAAACTCAGCTAGTGGTACTTCGACCAGGCATGGCATTGTTGGAACCTGAACTGCCATAGCCACGCTGGAAGGGAAGCACCCACTGGTCTGCATTAGAAAGCGCAGCAGTTGAAATTCACAGCCTACTGTCTTCAAAGGCTGAGATCTTTGCATCCCTACGTGAATAGCCTTTAAAGGTCAATTAAAAGCAGGGAGTGATAAAAATTTATAAGCTTTTGCTTATAAATTTATAAGCTTTTGCTTATAAGCTTTTGCTTATAATTTTTTAATGGTATCAGTTCTGACCTTTTGATTGTCACCCTGTGTTGTGCCTTTGAAACCCCAGCTGTTCACCACTCCCATCAACTTGAAGAGTGAACTCAACAAACCAAAGTGTCCTTAGTGTTTTTAGGACAAGCCCACTATGCTGTCAGTGGGCTCTCTGCTGTCAATGAAATATCCTCTTCTTGGAGGTGCACAATCTACATTAGCATTTTATAAACACCTAAAAGTTTCACAGCTAAGAAAAATAATTAACTTTCTTAAAACTCAGCATCACATATACTTCCTTACCCTCAGAAGCTTTTCTTTTTTTTAAGTATCTTCTAATCTGAATAACTTCTTCAGGGCAAAAAGTGTATAAGAAAAATAATTAATTTTCAAGTCCTTCTTCAAAGCAATACTTTCAGTAGCCTTGGTAGTTGAAATTTGAAGCATCAACTCTATTACATAAAAAATAATGTTGACACCTAAAACTAAATGTTCGCATGGAATAATTTTATAATAAAACATAATTAGAGATTAAATAGTGATGTGTAAACCCAATTGGTCCAGACATAAACTTGGACATCCTGTTGTTACATGTAGCTTCTTATGTTTCAAATTTAGGCTAAGAAAGAATGAGATCAAATATTAGAAAAAAGCAGTGAATACATACCAATATACTTGTATTGTCAATTTGAATATTTTACTGGAATACCACTAAATGATATCCCTTTGAATTTGTAATAGCGTTAAATTGTCTTCTGCCTTCAATTTTTATTTGCATTCATTAACTCTGATACTGGAGGAGTATGTTCCCACACACTAACCCAGCTACAGTGATCTCTTTGTGGTTTCATAAACACATTAACCATCTCCCACGTTAGCACTAACTGTTTCTCCCAACTGAATTTTCCTTCCTCCAGATGTCTAAATGTCTTGCTCTTTCATTTCATCTGGATATTTGCCCACATGTCACATTTTCAGGAAGCTCTTTCATGGCGACTATCTATAAAAAGAGCACACCACCTGCCTTACTTGTAACACACTCATTAATACACACTTCTGTATTTTTCTTAACAACACTTAGCAGTACTTGACATAGTGTATATCTGTTTACTTACTTATTGGCTATTTATCCAACTAGAATATGGTCTCCCTGACAACAAACTTTGTTCTGTTCTATTCACTGTGAATCTCAACATCTAGAATAGCATGTTATTCTCAGAAGGCACAAAGTAAATAGTACATGAATTAATGAAATAACAGATGTTCATCCTTTAGCAAAAAACTGCCAGCAATTGTCTAAGGCAAGACTAACATATGGGGATCAATGTCATTCACTACACGAAGACTACCCCAAAACCATGTGTTATTATCTCAATTGATGCACAAAAGCTTTGACGAATCCCACATCCATTCCCAATGAGAACTCTCAGCAAACTAGAGATAGAAAGGACATTTCTCAATCTGACATTTGTATCTACAAAAAAATATCATGCCAATATCACACTAAAAAATAACTGGGTGCTTTTCCCTAAGGCTAGGAACCAAGCAAGGATGTCCACTGCCAACATATACTCAAAATTCTGGTCAGCACAATAAGGCCAGAAAAATTAATAAAAGGCATATAAATTGGAAAGACAGCAAATAAACCAACTTTATTTACAGATGACATAGTTGTCCATATAGGGCACTATATGAAATCTATTAAAATGCTACTAGAACAAATATGTGAGCTTAGCAAGATTGCCTTCTTGCTTAGCAAGATTCAAATACACAAAATCAACTGTGTTTCTAAAAGCTAGTAGTGAACCATCAGAAACGTCTGGGCATGGTGAATACATTCATTATTTTTATCATGGTGACAGTTTCACTGGTATGTGACATATTCCCAAACTTGTCAGATTGTGCACTTTGAACATGTTCGGTTTATTGTATATCTTCTATATTTCCACACAGTCGTTAAAAGAGAAAGGGAGAGCGAATTCAAACAGACAGGAGAAAGCATTAAATTGCTTTCTGCTTGCTTCTACCAAGTTGACCTCGTTCAATACGCTGGGTCTATTTCCTCACGGGTTTGTGTGGGATAGAATGAGAATATATATAAAGTGGTAGCACATGTCTCCTTTTTCTTACTCTCTTGGCTGGTTCATGAACATGTCTCTTTGCTTTAAATTATTCCCAGCCTGAAATAGTTTATAGTTTTAGGATTTCTTAGCCTAACTCTCTTCTCAAAGAAACTTATTTATAAAGTTTGTGGCTTATTAATAGAAATCTCAAAAGAGAGTTGCCTAGTAATGTCAATCAGGATTCTCGTTTCTAGGCAACTAGTCACTGAGTTCAAGAAGCAAAGGTAGACTCTCTCAACTCTCAGTTTATCTTAATCACTTACCCATGCATAAAGCCTAGTTACAGTGCCATTTTTCGGACATATATTTCACAATTGATTAAGAGCCAGTGATGTTTTCTGTAATGATCTTTAAGTGCTAATGAGCAACGATACTCGAAACCAGTATATCAGGACCCTCACTTTCAACAGCTTTCTAAACATATGCACTTAGATGTTTTCCAAAACAGGAGATGTTTAAAAAACAGTGATTACATTCTCCTTCCAAAGTTTTGTTCTCCTCTCACTTCCCTGCGTTGAAGTGATTAATTACAAAGCCAGAACATATCCCAGGTGTAGAGAGATAAAAAAGAGAAATGATGACATTACGTTCAGGCCATCAAAGGAAACTTCAGTGAAGATGTCTGAACTGTGTCTTGCAGGAAGAGGAATTGTCATCCAGGTAGACAGGAAGGTGCATCAAAAACCAGAGACAGCTACATGAACCCATAAAATAGAGGCCGAGGCATGGAGCCCTGGAGAACTGCAAGGAATTCCGTATGGCTGTTGCACAGCTTATGGTCTGTATGTAGGAGGAGGGCACAGAGTCATGGGGAGGGTAGGCAGTGTAGTTTTGTAGTCTACTTAAATAATAGAGCGTAGATAGTAACACACACACACATACACAATTTACTATATAGCTACACTGTTGGGTAGTTTGTTACATTTGAAAGTACTACTCTTAATAATGCAGGAAATGGATCCTGAGGCTGTGAGATTACATGCAGGAGATGACGGTGAAGCATTCTCAGGACGCACAGCTGAGAGGTAAGGAAAGCACCCCTGTGATGCACCCGCCACAGAGGCCTTACTCTGTTCTATGGGTATCTCTGGGGCTGGAACAGTGCTTCGGAGTTACATTCATGGAGGCAAGCAGGCTGAGCCAGCTCTTTGTGCTGCCAGCATTGAGAAGACATTGGGCAGTGCAGGGGACAGATTTGGTCTTTTGTCATATGCTACTATTGCACTTTGTTGCAGCGTGATTTCTCCTAGAGGCAGACACTGAGATCTAGTTAGGAGTGCACAAAACTGATTAGGGAGTAACACCTGCAGGAGAAAAGCGGGCAGGAGGAGCCAGTAGATCACCATGCAGGGCTGACTCTGCCAGCCCATCAGAGAGTATCAGGGCAAAGATTACTTATCACAAGAGTCCCATGATGGGTGGAAATGGCCATTATACCACTACCTTCTTCAGTCATTGTCCCAGAGCTACCATTAAGGAGTATGACCTTGGTCCAAACACTGAGGCAGGAGCGAACCGAAAGAGCCAACAGTGGGAGGCCATCCACAAACCACCCTGCTTGCAGCTGCACAGCAAGAGCTATACTGATGAGAGATCTGAGCTGCACACCTTCCATGTGCTATATCTTTCTGTGGACATTTACCACATCTGCCTCATTATCTTCTAAGATTCATGGTTTGGTTACGAAGCCTCATCCTTCTGTGTCATCTCTAAGGCTGGTGCATGAGGACATACAAAAACACTCATTGTTTGCTAACCATTCCTTGAAATTTCTTCCAGGGCAGGGATTCTATTCTTTGCTTAGGTTGCCCTGAGACATGGCTAATGCACACATGCCAAATAAACATATAACGAAGTCACTAACTTTGATCTCTAAATACCGCACATACTGGTACCACTGAGGTTGTTCGAACTGCTGAGTAGAACTAACTTTTATGTTTCCAAATCTTGCTGATGAAGAGAAACAATTGCCTCTATATTAATGTTGGATTTTAAAATATTTACAGTTGCCCCTCGAGCAATGCTGAATGTAAGGGTGCTGAGCCCCGCAGTCAAAAGTCTGTGTATAACTTGTGAATTCCCCCAAACTTAACTACAGTTAGTCCTTAGGCTATTTGCACAGGGTGTTCAACCAACCACAGATGGACAAGAGTATTTTCCACCCCTGGTTGTGAATCTGCAGTTAGGAAAGCAAAAGTACCGTTTTTCCACCTGCGGTCGGCTGAATCTGCAGATGCTGAAAAGAGGGTCCGAAAGCTGGCGCTGTTTACTGAAAACAGTGGGCGTGTGAGTGGGCTGGTGCAGTTCACACCCTCGTCAAAGGGTCAATTGTACTTGTTTTAAACTACTGTTCAGTGTGTTTTAGGTTTTAAATTATATTTGATTTATCTTTTCTATTAGGATGAAAAAAATAAGGAAATCAATCTCAATTTTTTCTCTTTTACAGTTCATTTCCATTGAAAAGAAAGATGACTACATCACTGGAAAGAAAAAGAAATCCGGTGTGGATTCTGCACCATTTTATGGAGTCCTCATTAAGTCCCAGGCACACGGGGACACATCCAAAACTGTACTTCTGCTGTTAGGAACTCAGTCCCATGAGGAATACTGGCCACGTATATCACTCAATCACTGTGATTTAAGGTAAGCTATTGGAATAGCAGTATGAACCAGATGTTATTGGAATGGAGGACAGGAAGGATTCAGCTGGACTGGGGAGTGCTGGAGTATTTCAGGACAGAGAAATAATTTGGAAATATTGGCAGAAAGACCATTTTGACTTAGAGGCAGCAGATAGAAAGTATAACACCATCTAGCAACCTGCTCTGAAAGGACAAAGGGTCATTAAACATGCAGCGAGCATCCTTCATTGCAGAAAGCTGCACGTAGCCCAGTTTACCTGTCTTTAATGTCTATTTGTCAGCCTCCGGGTGCCTCGGATCATTTACAAGGTCAGATACACAGGTCTGCCACACAGTAGGAATATCAAACCTGTTCAGGGTTGCCATATCTCTGATGTTATCTGATATTAGTATTCATGAATCATACTTAAAATCTAAGATACTTGCTGCAAATAATGCTTTGGATCGATAAATGTGTTGAACTCTAGAAAAAAGTTAAAGGCCCCAGAGCCAAATCCAGGAATGTGAGAGCAGGGAAATTTAGAGAACATGTATTAATTAGGAGATATCCAGGCAAGCCTCTGGTGGCAAGGACAGTTATGAAGTCCTGCCAGCTTCCTGAAATTAGCTCAGTTATAATAATCTCAAGAAAGACATCAATTAATTAAATCCCGCTAATGGTTATTTAAAGAGAATTCTCCTCAAGTTTTAAAAGGTACTGGATATTGTTGAATCACTGTGTCTAACTACTTTAAAGCACCCAGAAGGTCCAATCTTAAGATTCAAGCTTCCAGTGTGAGATGCAAAGGGACATAACATTCATACATGCTATCTGGCACGTGTCAAAAATAAGTCGTTTGATGACTCTGAATTTCCAAGAGCTTCATACAATACAGAGTCATGAAACTGTGTTCTTAACACATGTGAGAATCTATTAAAATGCTGGGAAAGTTGTATTTTTATAACTCCAACTCCAAAATGAAATATATCTGCTGTTGAAATCAAGTGACAGAAAGAGTTATTAATAATTCAGTTTTTCCTTCTGTTAGCCCTAAAGATTGTGAAATAATATATTTGATCAGTTGTTTTACTAAAATGTGTAACTGGTAGAAGAAAACCCTGAATTTATACAGAAAGAAGTTGAAGGGAATGATGTAACTGTTCTGCCCCAAGATGATTTAAGCCTTTGGATTATGAAGGTTTACGACGATGCCCTTGTGGTTATGTGGTGTTTTAACTTGAGGGCCATTGTGAACATCAATTTTTCCTTGTGAAACGAAGCTCTAGCCAACCAAAACCTCTATTACTTCAACAGTTCCCAAAGGACTCTTCCATTCCCAAATTGAGTAGATAAATTGCAGCCTCATAAAGGTACTAGAGAAATGTAACAGTCTCATTTGGAGACACATCTGATGAAAGAAATAGGTCTTTGGGTGGTGACTCAACCCAACAGATCACTGAGAGGGAGAAATGAAAGAGACATTGGACACCATCCACCCCAGTGTCAAATTGAAAAGACGGTTCATTGTCAATTGCCCGTACAGGAGAGCAGTAAAATTCAACGAACTAACAGATAAAGACTGACAGATTTCAAAAAGAGTGTGAATTTCACATTGTCCAAAAGCTGGTTAAAAGCTTAACATTTTATGCTTTCAATCTCTTTTTTGTATGTTTCTTTGTTTACTGAACTGAATGTGTTAACTAGCATTTAAAATTATGCTCTTTAATTCACTTAAAGTATGTTCTTATAGGACAGAAAGTCACCAACTAGTAGTAGCTATTATACAATATAATCGAATCAAATTTACAACAAATATAACTAACATATTAGTGAAAATGTGTGCCTATCCTGCAGTCTCATGTTATTCTCTGTCTCCTCAGTGCCTAGTACCGACCTTAATATGCTTCAAATATTTGAGCAAAACCTAAACAAGCACTCTAAAGCTCACAGAACATTGACTGATGTTATTATCAGATCCCAGACTGTGACTATGACCTGCATTGGAGCACGGTTTAAATATTATTGTGCCCTACACTGTTATAACTCACCCAGTATCTATTTCTCCATCTTACTTCATTAGTAAGACCTCGATTTTGACTGGGACAGCAATCAAAATTGGGACAGCAATTTTTCCAGATGGAAATCTCACATCTTTAATCAATGAGATGCGAATTCAAGCCCATAAGGAGGGCACCCCTCTAAATAAAAAAGCAGACTCTTGGGCCTTTTATTCACCCCCTTTTTTCTGCTTGTAAAACGGGCACAATACCTGGTGATGGGGCAACTATATTTCAGCCATGAGGGTGAGCGCTCCACGGTTGGGCTGGTGCAGCGAGAATTGGGAAGAGGATCTAAATCTGTTGTAACACTGCAGGGCTGCCGCTCCCGTCACCGACATCTTGCGTCTAGACTGCTCTTTGGATGAGACGGACTCATTGTTTAAGCTATTGCTTTCGTTTGCTTGAAGTCTGATGTACTCCCTCTTTGTGTGAGCCTTTGACAATGCCTTTAAACCAACACATTTCACAAAACCATAACTTTTCACCTTTATTCCATCGTTATATCACCTCAGTGCCAGAATATTGAATTGGAGTGAATGAATGGTTAACGTTCGTAACCTCCCCGAAGTTGCCTGCCTCTCACAAGGGCTAGAAGAAAGAATTATGTACATATTATGTGTATCTTGAACCCGATTTCCAGTCCCTGCAAACCTAATTCACTACTTTTTGGTTATTGATATTCAGTTTCTGAAAATGAATATACCACATG
>PVKM010000253.1:47258-124819 GCA_004027735.1 Carollia perspicillata
CTCAGAACAACCTGGAGGAAAAGGTATTAGAGCGGGTTTTAACATCAAAGAGAGAGACCCTAGAGGGGACTGGGGCTCTGGTGGAGGCAGAAGCAGCTTTCACTAAACACATGCCTTTTCTTTTACCACCTGCTCCCACAACGCTGCTCCACATTGCCTTGGCTTATTTCACACTTGAACTAGGATGATGACACTGAAACGTATGGTCACCTGGCGAGATGTGCATACTTCCCATTCACACCAAGAACCTTCTGTTGTGCTTTAAAAAGGACCTACAGTCAAGACCTCAGAGGAATTTTCTAATGTCCTTGATGGGCGTAGCAAGCCTCTTTGAATTCACTTTATGTATTTGATTTTTCATATGAAAGGTGATTTCTTCAACTGCCATCACATGCAAGTTTCTAAGAAAATTACAGTGTCAAACATTACAGTGTTCTGAAGACTTGGGTAACTCTTGCACAGAAAAAAATGCATACCATAAATTATAGAAAATGCTAAATTGAATTGCAAATATTCCAATCAAGATGGACCTAAACAGTATGGTATAGGGAGTAGGAGTATAGGTTCCAAAGCTGGCACATCTGTTTATAGCCTCACTCTGCCACATGTACGTTGTGTGAACTTGAGGATCTTTATTCACCACACAGAGACTTTTTATCATGTGGGAAATGGGAGACGTAAATGTGTTACTCAAATGGTATTGTGACAATTAAATGAGATGATGTATATGAATCAAAGCATAGTTAGTTCGATGCTCAGAAAGAATTGGGAATGGAAACTTTAATTATTAACTTGTTAAGTCTTTCAATTTTATATCTTCTCGCTTGGTACTGAGAGATTACAGCCTTTATTGCACACAACTAGTGAGAAAAATCTAAAACATATTACCTCTTTGGTAACTATCTTTTCAGCATGAGTTGTCAGTCAGTTCAGATCAAAATGGGGGAAGGGCCATCAGGGAACATGTATAAAGGACACAAGGACAAAGCCAAAGGGGGTAGGTTCGAGGGTCGGAGGTGAGGGTGGGTGGGGTGGGAGGGCATTGTGGAGGGAAAATGGGGACAACTGTACTTGAACAACGACTAAAAAACTTTAGTTCTTATTTTACTACATAGAGACAAAATATAAAAATTAAAAAAAAATTACAAAAACAGTAAATGCTAGAATGAGTTTCTTTAAAAATTAGTTTCCTGTGAACTATGTGATATTTCTCATGGTTTGGTAATAAGTCCCCCAAAAGAGATATTGCACGTGTGATCTCCTTACTCAGAAAATCTCAGCAAAACCAATTGGTTAATAATAAATAGTAAGTATCTACATTCCATACATTTAAATAGTTCTAATCAGCATGGAATCATTAAGCTCTGATGTTCTCTAATTCTTAATGTAAATTTTGTTGTACTTCTCAATAAGGATTTTTAAAAAATTAACTGAAGATTCATTTCCTCATTTTCTTAAATCAATATATGCCAAAGAAATTTCTTTATCAGAAAATTTGCATAGCATATTATTATTCTTCTGATTTATGAATCTCAGTGCCTGTGGGAAAATGTAAAGGAAATTTTGATTTAATTGTTGTTCTAAGGAAGTGACATTCATGTTCATTACTGATGCTTTCCTGTGGGTAATTTTAAAAGTGGAATTGGTCCTTTACTTAAGATCTAAGATTTATTTACTCTCTCTTAAAGAGATAGATGACACCTAATCGAAAATTAAACTTGCAACCTAGTTACTCATTCAAATATTTAATAGGCTCTGCAGTGTTAATTTTGAAACTTCACTCTAGCAATGACAGACTGAATTTTCTATCTTATCTTAATTGTAATCACACCCATGTTACTTATTATATATTTAGTAACTCATGCTTATTTCCCCAACTAGATACTGTGAACACTTTGATCGCAGGCCATTTGAGTAATCTTGGGAACATCCACCTCTACTCACAGGTCGTTGGTAACATAGCAGATCGCCGCATACACTTAGAGTAGATGAATGTGTAAATTATACCCTCCTAAAGCCATTTAAAAGGAAACGGTCAGTTTAATCCAATAGTTCTCCACAAATGTGCTCCTACAAACAGTGCAGGCGCTGTCTGCCTGGAACGTGGTCTGCACAGTGCTGTGCTTCGAGCTGCAGTCCTGGGCCTCGTCAGACTCAGCTGCATTCCCTGTTGCAGTGCTCTGGCACAGTCACCCGAGCAGGTCACCCGTCCCTCACCTGTCACTCGGAGGTGCTGTCCAGATTAATTGCAGTCACCCACAGGAAGCTCTTCACACAAAGCCAGGCACACAGCACACAAAAAATGTGGAGGTGCTTTTTCTTTCATTTTTACAAAAGTATAATTGTTATTAGAGCATCATATATCTATATTTAACCTTCGGGAAAATTAAATGAGAAAGTGAGCTTTCATCAGAAAACTTCTATTATTTACTCTAAAATGTTACTATTATGGAGAATATCGTTTTGAACTTTAATTACAAGATGATAGCACATCAATTTATCTTTCTTTTTGTACCCACACTAACTCATCCTCAAAGCTAAAAAAAGAAATTAAATGGAAGAGCTTATAACAAATGTCAGTGGTCTTCCACCCACCCTGCTCCTCCTCATCTGTAGAGTGAGCCTAATTTTTTAAAATTTCCAGTTCTTCTGAGGGACATCTTTTTACTGCTAAGTAGGAAACCTGCTTTCTTTTGTTTTATTTATTTTCAATGCTACTACCAACATTCCACTGTGAAAGAGGAAGAATCAGTCCACATTTACCACCAACCCTACCCCACTCTCTCCCACTCCTTTGCCCTCAAACTAGTGGTGGTGGTGAGCCGACAAGGCTTAGTGTCTATGTCCAGTGGTTTCTTCCATGGGCTTGGGGCTCCCCTGGCTTTCCTGGACCCTCTCTGTGTTTTGACTCCACACCAGAGGAGGTAAGAGAGAGGTCTGATTGGTAAAGTTGAGAAGAGTAAGCTGAGCATGGTTCTGTCCTAATTCTGTTCTTCTTTTCCTAGACTCCTCCAGAAGTTCTCTGCTGCTCTCTACTGTGAGCAAAGAGTGGCCCTTGCCCCTGCACTGCACATGCTTCGTCTGTCCAACACTGAGGGCCACTCGGCAGGTCTGTTTGACCCTACACGCTCTGCACGGAGCCTCTACAAGTAACCAGAGAGGTTCTTCGCCTTCGGCCTGTCACTCCTTTCTCAATTACTTAGAAACTCGGGTCAGGAAGAGAAGTACTCTTTATTAAGCCAACTTGGAAACATCGAGATTAATTCTATAATTTTTATTTCTCATTTTGGTAAACTTTCCAGATTACACAATACACTTAATCCTCTACTTCATCCCAAGAACTTTCATTACTTTAAGGGCCTTCTACTGAGCCCTCACCTACGTGCCACCTTCGCATCCTGCCTTCCGTCAGCAACATCTCTACTTTGACATTTTAAGGCCTGTTAACATTCTGCTTCTGTTCTATACTCATAAATAAACCTTCGTGCTTTGTCTAGGGAGGTGTTCCAGGAGTTGAAAGCTAATGGAGCAGCTACAGTGTAATGACTGCACAATCGGTGGATAGCTAACCAGTGTGCTAAGATCATGCTGCCTTCACTTTAGGTCCAATACTATCGCCCTTGTACTAATTAATGAGCAATGATCCAAGTGTCTGGGTCAAATGGATTCTCTATAACTATACTTCACTAATTGCTCAGAATAATGCCTATGTAGTGTTTCTCAGATTTGGATAATGACTTTTTCTTAGGCACAGTTAGTTGATATTTTTCCAGGAGTTTGTATTTGCCTTGCTTATTCCTTATTTTCTCCACTGTGTCACTACCATCATTCAGCTCATTTGTCATTCTGTTACTGCTTAGAAGTCCCATTCATTCTCCTGAGGGCGTCCTTGAAGCCTGTTGAATTCCAGTTCCAATTTGGCATGAATTGCTGTCTTCACCTGCTATCCACCTGTTAGCTGGGATTTTTGCCCACTGAAGTCCTGGGTTATTGCAGCTGGTCTTAGTAGCCTGTGATTCTCTGCTATTAAAACACAAGCATTATTTTATCCCCTACGCCTTTACCAAGTAGTTTCTCATATAAAGCCTACGGTTATAACCTATGAAAATTCAAGACAAATCAAGAGTTTATCTTGCACCAGAAGAGTTTATAAGCTAGAGTGTGGACACACATAAATAATCACATTAAAAATAAAAACTGCAACTAGGATAACAAAGTAATGAAAGAAATAGAGAAGAAAGGACAGAAAAGAATCAGAGGGAGAGAGGGAGAAGGGAGGCAGGGCATGGGAGAGAAGGCCAGGGCAGTTCAGGGGCTGCACGAGAAAGGAAGGGGGTCGCACCACGAGGAGCCACAGTAGTGCGGACACAGACACTCTTGTAGAGCAAATGGTAATCCAAGTTGTGAACAAGAAGGTACAAAACTCTTAGACCAAAGAGGAACTAAAACCCACTTTGTCTACTTAAAAACAACAAAATTCATTATCAAAACCTATGGGACACAGCCAGGTCATTCTCCAAAGAAAATCCATAGCAATATATGTTGCATTACTAAACAGCAGTAAAAACTGGGGAAAATGAACTTAGCAGTCACCTCAAGAACATTGCAATATATATTTATTATATATTTATCAAATATGTGGGAGTGATAAATTAATAAAGATCAAAGTAAAATATAATGAATTAAAAATCAAATTGAAAAACGAAGTCAAGAGTGGTTCTTTGATCTTATTAGGATTGTCAGATTATATATATCTATATCTATATATATATATTTACTTACTTACTTATTTATTTATTTATTTATTTAGAAGTCTAGGATACACCTAGACTGAAAACAAAGGAATGCAAAAAGATATTACATGGAAATAGAAGCCAAAAGAAAGTATAGATAGCTATTCTTATTTCAAACAAAATAGACTTTAAGCTAAAAACTGTAATGAGAGACCAAAAAAGGTCATTATATAATGATAAAGTGGTCCACTCATCCAGAGGATATAACACTTATAAATAATTATTCACCCAACATTGGAACACCAAAATTCACAAAGCAAATGCTAACAGATCTGAAGGGAGAGATAGACAGCAATACAATAATAACAGCAAATTCAGTACCCCACTTTTAACAATGTATTATCCAGACAGAAAGTCAGTAAGGAATATGAGACCTAAACTACAGCCCAGATGGACCTCACAGAGGCATGCAAAACATGCCAGGCAGGAGCAGCAGAACGCACATTCTGAAGTGCACATGGGTCGTTCTGCAAGATAGATCATATGTTAGGCCTCAAGTATCTTTTCTGACTACAGTGATATAAATCTAGAAATCAACTACAAAAAGAAAACTGGAAAATTCACAGAATATGTGGAGATTAAACAGCATCCTTCTGAACAACCAAGTCAAAGAAAAACATAAAACAATATCTGGAGGTCAGTGAAAATGGAAACACAAAATATGAAACTTAGGGGAAGCAGCAAAAACAGCTCTAAGAGGGGAGTTTATAGGGATAAATGCCTATATTCTATAATTCTTGGCCCCTTTGCCATAAATTAACTGATTATATAAGCACGGGTTTATTTCTGGGCTCTCTATTCTGTTCCATTGATCCGTGTGTCTGGTTTTAATGGCAATACCATACTATTTGGGTTAGTATAGCTTTGTAATACAGTTTGAAATGAGGGCACATGATACTTCCAACTTTATTTTTCTTCTTTGAGACTGCTTTGCCTATTTAGGGTCCTCTGTGGCTTCATACAAATGTTATGATTGCTTGTTCTATTTCTAAAGTGTCAAACCTATTCAACTATGGAGTAAATATTGGTTAGATTTTAGATAAAACCCAGAGACTAAAATGCATTGATATGTACTGTGTTCTTTATATGCTCTAAACACCCGGTCTCAGGTAGTTATCAAAACAGCAATGAAACAACTGTTTTCCCTGTATTGCCAATGCAAAGATTGAATCAGAGAGAACTAAATCACACACCAAATCCACACATCTAGGATGTGTCCCAGCTGAGAGGGAATCTAATTGATGCTAAAACCCCTGACCAATCCTGACTTCGCCAAGCTACCTCCTTCCCCTACTCTCATTTATTGAATTATTCCATGAGAACCTTTCATCCACAAGAGATTTTTCTAAACTGTTGACAGTAAAAATTTGGATTGGAAATACCTTAGTACATACAGCTAAGATCCCTAAGCTCAGGAAAATGTCAGATATACTTTCCAGATTAAAATTTCTGTATAAAACAGGGTTACTATTGTTCCTCTTCAAACTGTCTCTCTCCCTGGGTTTCAAGAAGTTCCCCCAAATCTCAACCATCTGAGTCAGTTGACTGCTCCCACCCTTGCCTTAAAATTCTGACAGGTGGACTAAAACATATTTAGGTGAAGAATATCTAATTTCTTTAACATCTATGAGGAAAGTATTCTGTCCTGTTTTAATGTGTTAAATTAAGTAACCATTCTATGTCTTTTATTATGAATCTAACTTTTCTGGCATTGAATCTGACACAAAGGACTCTTGAGAAACCTCACTGCCCAGATGCCCCGAGAGACATTAGGTAAATAATTACAGTGCAATGGATTACATAAGCATATCTGTGAAGAGAGGTGTGCAAAGGGATGAACTCTGTTTGGGGAAGTGGTGAATGACTACTTCACAGAGAAAAGATGTTTGTGCTAAGAGATATCCCAGCATAGAAATGAAGACCATTCCAAGAAGGAGAGTAGCATTATTCTGACAGAGACTTACACTTATATAGTGCTTGCCTGTTAAGCATCCTCCTCCATCTTCTTTGCCGAGCCTATCAGGGATGCAGATAAGTGATTTGATCTGTTGTCTGTCTCTCTGTCTGTCCCTCTCTCTCTCTAGTATTTTTATTTTAGGCTTTATTGTATTTTTCTACAATAAAGTTAGTCCCCTTTTACTCCTTCCCCCCAGCAGTCGCCACACTGTTGTCCATGTCCATGAGTCCTTTTTCCTTTTTGCTCGATCCCTCCACTCCTCCCCCTCCCCCCACTAGCTGTCATCCTGCTCTCTCTCTCCATCTATGAGTCTATCCCCATTTTCCTTGTTAGTTCAGTTCGTTTAGTAGATTCCATGTATGAGTAAATCGTGTGCTTTTTGTCTTTTTCTGACTGGCTTATTTCACTTAGCATAATGTTCCCCAGGTCTGTCCATATTGTTGCAAAGGGTAAAATTTTCTTCTTTTTTAGGAACAAGTGGTATTCCATTGTGTAAATGTCCCGTAGTTGTTTTATCCACTCATCTACTGATGGATAATTAGGCTGCACCCACATCTTGGCTACAGCAAATAATGCTGCAATGAACATTGGGGTGCTTATTTCTTTCACTTTAGTGTTTGGGGTTCCTTTGGATATATTCCCAGAAGTAGTATTGCTGGGTCAAAAGGAAGATCCATTTTTAGTTTTTTGACATATCTCCATATAGCTTTCCACAGAGGCTACACCAGTCTGTGCTCCACCAACACTGCAAAAGGGCTCCCCTTTTCCCACATCCTTGCCAGCATGCACTGTTTGTTGATTTATTGATGATGGCCATTCTGACAGGTGAGAGATGATATCTCTTTGTGGTTTTAATTTGCACTTCTGTGATCACTAGTGATGTTGAGCATCTGTTCACATGTCTGTTGGCCATCTGTATGTCCTCTTTGGAGAAGCATCTATTCAAGTCCTTTGCCCATTTTTTAATTGGATTGTTTGGTCATTTGATGTTGAGTTTTGTGGGTACTTTATAAATTTTGGATATTAACCCCTTATCAGATATATCAGTGAATATGTTTTCCCATTCTGTGGGTTGTCTTTTTATTTTGTTGATGATTTTCTTTGCTGTGCAAAAACTTTTCAGTTTATTTTTCTTTTGTTTTTCTTGCCTGGGGAAATATACTGTATTTTACCATGTACAATGTGCACTTTTTGCCCAAATTTTTGAGGGAACAATAAGGATGCACATTATACATGGGTATAATGATTACATACCATGGGTATAATAATGGGCATAATAATCCTGTTAATACACACAAAAACCTGGGTACACGATATAATGACAAATACAGTATGTGATAAAATATTGTAGGAGCACTGCCTGAGATTTCTCTACCTATGTTTTCTTCTACAGTTTTTATGGTTTTGAGTCTAACATTTAAGTATTTGATCCATTTTGAATTTATTCTTGTGTGTTATATAAGAAGGTGGTCTAGTTTCATTTTTCTATACATATCTGTCCAATTTTCCCAACACCATTTATTGAATAAACTATCTTTAGCCCATTGTACGTGCTTGCCTCCTCTGTCAAATATTAATTGACTATAAAGGTGTGGGTTTATTTCTGGGCTCTCTATTCTGTTCCAGCATCATTATATTGTTAGACTATTTTCCTCTGGGGTTTTTTTTCTTTCTCTTTTTCTTCTTATTCTTAAAGCAAGCCCTTTAACATTTGCTGCAGTACTGGTTTGGTGATAACAAACTCCTTTAGCTATTTCTTGTCTGGGAAGCTCCTTATTTCTCCTTTGATTTTAAGTGATAACCTTACTCGGTAAAGTAGCCTTGGTTGTAGGTCATTGCTTTTCATCGCCTTGAATATTTTACACCACTTCCTTCTGGCCTGAAATGTTTCTGTTGAAAAATCAGATGACAGCCTAATCGGTTCACCCCTTGTATATAAGTACCTGTTTTTCTCTTGTGGCTTTTAGGATTCTCTCCTCGTCTTCAAGCCCTGTCATTTTAATAATGATGTGCCTCAGTGTGGTCCTCTTTGTGTCCAACTTATCTGGGAGTTTCCTGGACTTGTGTGTCTTTTTCCTTCACTAGATTAGGAAAGTTTTTGCTCATTATTTCTTCAAATAGGTTCTCAATCCCTTTCGTGCTCTCTTCTCCTTCTGGTACTCCCATGATGTGGGTGTTGTTATGCTTCGTGTTGTCCAAAATGTTTCTTAAGCTCTTCTCATTTTTGAAATTTTTTCATTTTGCTGCTCTGCCTGGATGTTTTGTTTTGTTTTTTAACTCATCTTCCAAATCACTGATTCAATCCTCTGCTTCATCTAACCTACTGTTTATTCCTTCCAGTGTATTACTTATTTCAGGTATTACGTTCTTTATTTCTGACTGCTTCCTTTTTATGGTTTCTATGTCTTTTTTCATGCTGTTGAGAATCCTTATAATTATTATTTTAAATTGTCTATCTGATAAATTGCTCTCCTCCATTTTATCTAGCTTTTCTGGAGAATTCCTTTATTCTTTCATCTGTAGTCCATTTCTTTTTCTCCCCATTTTGGCTGCTTCTTTGTATTTTCCACATGAGTTGTTAAACTAATCAATGCTATGGCTTCAGGCTGAAATCAGCAGCCTCTGCTCCACAGGGTGAGGCAGAGTAGTGCCTGCAGGTGGGGCTGTTGCTTCCCCTCAGGCTAATGCCATTCAGAGAGGAGTGCTCTGCCTGAGGAAGATGGTTTCTCCAGTATGGGGAATGGCTTGGCACAGTGTTCCTGTAGCTCTTCCTTCAGTTCTCTCCCCAGGCCACCAACCGCAGACTGTCCTCAAACATCTCTAGTCTACTCTACCCTCCCTCTGCCAGAGCCCAGGGTAAGTGGCTGCAAACAAAATTTTGTGTGTTGGCCCCTCAAGAAAGCTCTCTGCAACACCAACTGCGTGTCCCTGGCAGCCAGAAAGCCTGCTGCTTTTCACAGCTGGGTGTTATCTGGGTTCCTCTGTGGTCTGTTGCTGTAGGCTCAGGGGCAAAGCTTGAGGTTTAGACTCCACATTCCTCAGGCGGAACACCCTGGCCACCAAAATAGCCCTCCAGGGGTATGTGTCCATACCACTGTTTCCGTTTTGTTTGTCAATTTATTTTGTTCATTAGATTTCACATGTAAACGAGATCATATGGCATTTGTCTTTCACCACCTGGCTTATTTCACTCAGCATAGCAATCTCCATGTCCATCTGTGTTGTTTCAAAAAGTAAGAGTTTCTTCTGTTTATGGTCACATAGTATTCCATTTTGTAAATGCACCACGGCTTTTTTATCCGCTCATCTACTGATGGACGCTTAGGCTGTTTCCAGATCTTGGCTATGATAAATAATGCTGCTATGGACATAGGGGTGCATGTATTCTTTTGAATTAGTGTTTTGGGATATTTAGGATATATTCCCAGAAGTGGAATTACTGGGTCAAAAGGCAGTTCCAGTTTTAATTTTTTTGAGGAAACTCCATATGGTTTTCTCACTTAAGATTTTTATTTCCAGAAAATAATTGGGTTATAATTTAGGGGTTGCCTGTTTTGGGTGCTTTACAACTTCCTTTCAAATCAGACTCTCTTTTTCATTTAGTCAAAACATCTGAATCAGTTAACATTTGTTGTGGTTAATATGACCAACAGGGATCATATTAACACCTGGCCAATTGGAACAGACCCCATATAAAAAATGTCAGCTGTTCTAAACAACCAGTATGAGCTCTTGTTGCCAGCAATAGAAGACAACTTCAGAAAGAAGAGAGAAGGAGGCAAAACAAAAGACTATTAAGGGAAAGTAAGGTAGCTCTCAACACTAAATGGCAAAGCCTTTGGAAGGACAAGAATAAGGGCAGGTCTAGGAATCTTAGCAGCAAGCGATCTTCGAACTTCTCTCAGGGTACTGCCATCGAACGACTTATTTCTAATTACTTTCTGCCTCTATGTATCTTGTCTCAAGACTTAAATCTCCCAGGAAGTAGAATCTGATTAACATAGGCTCTGCATGCTCCTCTGACCAACACCCAGTGAATGAATCACTATGGCCAGAAAGATCATTCCGATGATTGGCCCAGCCTCAGTCATCAGTCCACCCACCCACAGAAGCAGGTGGAGGGATTGCCATAAGGAAAAGAGATAGGCAGACCAAATCAAGACCATCCTTTGCTGTCACAAAAAATTCTTGTCCCGACTTGAAGAGCCCTTTCCTTAGCATTGTAAAGGGAGAGAATATCTCCGTTTCAGTCACCGAGTGCAAACGAAACTATGGACCACAAACTCTTTGATTTTCTCCTTCAATTACTTTATAGTTTCACTTTCTCCTGGTTCTTTGAGCTCTCTGGCCTTCCCCAGTGCTAGTCTGTCTTCCTGTTATTGTTGTTATTATTACAATTATTATCATTACTCTCAAACCCTCCCCTTACAATCTTTTCCACACCCTTGGCTTCAGCTTCCATCTATCTGCTGACCCCTCAAACTGTAGCACAGGGGATCCATTGAGTTTCAGACTCCTAAGTCTAGCTACCTATCTGACAGCTCCCCTTTTGGTAACATGGGGAAATCTCCTGCAGAAAACACTAAAGTTTCCAAATGAAATCCACCATCTCTCTCTCCCCTCCATGTCATTCTGCCTCTCTGTCATTCTGGTCTCCTGCCTTACATCACCATCTTCTAGGAAATCCAGGTCTGAAGTCCTGGAATTTTCCTAGTCTTAACCTTTCCCCAAATTTCCATATACAATCTACCACAAGTCATGAAGTTTTCATGACTAATGCCTCAGTAAAAACATTCAAGATTCTTTCTTTCTTTTGAATTTTTAATTAATTAATTTATTTTTAGAGAGAGGGGAAGGGAGGGAGAAAGAGAGGGAGAGAAATGTCAATGGGAGAGAGAAACATGGATCAGTTGCTTTTCGTATGCACTCTGACCATGGACTGAACCACAACCCAGGCACGTGCCCTGACTGGGAATCACACCACTGGCCTTTTGCTTTGCAGAACAACACGCAACCCACTGAACCACACTGGTCAGGACTCATCATACTTTCTTAACATATACTCCTGCTTCCTGCATCAGCTTCCTCCAATATAGCTTCCAAAACATTGCTAAAATCAATTGAATGCAAATTCGGTTATGTCCTTTTTAAGACTACCTACAGAATAACATCCAAACTTCTCAGTCTGCCAGATAAGGTCCTCCAAAGTCTATTATCTTCTTCTCTATCTAACCTTAGCTTGCCACCCTGATAGCCCACCTGCAATACCAGCTGTACCAAAGAGTTCTGTTTCCAGAACTGGCATGTCATGTGGACAGACAAACCGTCCTTGCTCTGCCTTGTGCAAATATCTGCCCTGAGTATGTAATAAAATGCATGTAGTTTTACACTACTGAGTTTGGGTTTATGTAATGCCAACAATGTATAACTGGAATAGGTAGTTTTCTGACTTATGATCTTTCCATGATGAACCTATCATGATGAAAGCATTAGGTAGAAAATAGTCTTTCTTTTTACTGAATCTGATATTTTCTTTTGGAATTATTATGCTATCATAAAAAAACACATGAAATTGGAGAACAAATCTGGGTTCAAAAAATATTCCCTTTACTAACCTTAGGTGATTTTCCCTTTGTGAAATGTGGATAATAATCCCACTTTGTAAGGAGTTTGGGGGCTTACTTCAGAAAACAGGGTTAAAGCTCGAAGCATTTCATATTGACTCAGAAGTTATAAACCAGGGACTATCTTTCCCCGCAGTTATTAGCTGTAAACCTCTAAAAAGAAATAGGTAAGAGAATAAAATATGAAGCCTAAATATTTGAAGATCATACTATGTACTTCAAGAACCCAAGAGAATTAAGTGAAAAATTATTTAAGACAGTAAGAGAGAATATGTGGTAGCTGGCTACAAAGTAATATAAAAACATCAATGGCTGTCTTATATTCCAAGAATAATTAAAATGAAAATATATAATGGAAGTAAGACCTTAATAACTAAACATAAAATACTCAAAAATATGATCAATAAGAAATATGTATGATTATTTAAGACAACAATACAATTGTTCTAATGTATATCAAATAAAACTTTAATCTATGCTATCCAGCAAAGAGTAATTGTCTCAATATTAGTTCCCTTCCTGGTTATTTTAGGGATAATGGGGTGAGAGGAGGCGGTATTTGCCACCTCAAACCTTTCATTCCAAATATATATTCCACCTCAATATTCCAAATATACCTATTGGAATATTAATTATTTTAAGATGGGTATTTTCAAGAAACAAAAGACTCGGGAAAAACTTTGATCTTTCCCCTAACAGCCTAAATGCACCTAGTAGAGGACCAGTTCTGGGGAGGGAGATGTCACCATAGATAACTAGGGTTTCATATCGACTAGTGAGTGATGGGGAGGAACCTCGTAAGGCTTTTTGATAAAAGACTTCATCTTGTTAAAGATGACCCAGCAAACATTTGTTTACCAAAAATTTGCTTTTTTCATCTCCGTGGGAATTGCCTTCCTCCCCTTTGAAGCCCCAAACCACACCACCCGCCCAACCTCTGTTTTTCCTTAGTTCAAGACGCTATGTAAGCTTTAACCCGGTTCTTCCTCGGATCCCATATTCTTAAGAAACCCCATATATGCATGCATAATAAATGTGTTTACTTTCTTTTTATAATTTGTCTCATGTTAATTTGATTATTAGTCCAGCCAGAAGAACTTAAGTAGGAGGAAACTTATTTATCCTCCCCACAAAGGAAAAATAAAGACAGCGCTACAATCCCTAACTGTCTTTCTCCCAAAGCAGATAGGGTAGATATCATCAACTGAGAGCCTGAAAAGTGCCAGAAATATTGTTTGTAGGGAAATTTCAGTGAATGAAAGGTCCATGTGGAAGTCAACTGCAAGGTTCATGGTGGCCGTTTCTTACTAGAGAAAAGACCAAAGGAAATCTAGAGATCGACCACCGCAAATTCACTAGAGCCCATGGCTTTCAGCAAATTAGTCAGCCCATGTTTAAAGATGGAAGAGTAGTTTACTTTTCTGAAATGCAAAGTTCAGGAGGAAAACCCATGCAAATAGAAAAGGGTAGTGTTCTTTAGACTTACAGGGGAAAAGCATGCACTTGTTCAGGGAGTATTGGGTTCATTTTTAATTGTTTCAAAGGTTTACATTTGGCTTAATGATATAATCTTGATATTATTATGGTAATAGGATGCATTTGCAAAGTATGTCACACAAGATAATTATTGGTTGTTTTTAGAAAAATGTTTAATCATATGCTAACTGGATCATAATTACGTATTTTTAGGAGGAATTGTAATATGAATTTGTGTTTACACTGAGTTTTAGTTTGGAAAGAAAATGATAGGCTTTCCCACAGGGAGGTGGGACATTTGTCCTACTTACAAGTCACTCACATTTTTACACTTTAGTGAAAATTTTGTTTTGCTCATCTTTTGTGACAGAACCTGATATTCCTCTTTCAATATATGTCTTTTCACCCTAAACCTGATTTTTAGCTGGACGTATGGCCACAGGAAAAAAGACGCTTCCCAGCTTCCCTTGAGTTAGCTGTGGTCACATGACTAAGTTCTAGCTGATAACTCACAAATAAACTTTCTACAGAAGGGTTTGCCCTCCTTTCTTCTTCCCTCGTCCTCGCCTGATGAAAAATTTCTTTCACACAAGTGACAGAGAAATTTATTCTCAGTATTTACTGTCACTCGAGCTAACTTAGTACCAGCTAAAACAAAACTATAGAAATAGGTATAAAATAATAATAAGGCCACCTTCATGTTAGAGAAGAGAAATCACATAGAAGCAAATACTTTTCAAATCTTGTTAAAGGGATATTTTTGGACTCTACATTTCTCCTTTGTGGCTTATTATCTAAATTGCTTAAATTTATTAGTCATTGCTGATATGACTCTGTTAATAATTATAATAATGTGATCAGAAGCCTCATTTTGAATAACTACTGCAGTGCACACTTGCTGAGTTTTTGAAGAAACTTCAATTCTTACACAGGATAAGAACAACAAATGGGCTAGATGAAATTTATGATATGCTTAGCACAATTAATAAAAAAGTAGTAGTTCATAAGGACAGGAAAACTTGATGTATTGGGTATATAACGTCAAATAAGTTAAGAACCTAATAAACATGTAAGACAAATAGAAAGGAAAAGAAGTTCTTAATTTTCATGATAGGTGAAGAAAAGCCTTGAAAGGATTATTTGATGTTATTTAACCCTTCACATGCTCTACTTTCTGGAGAGAAAACAGTAAAAGCTTCAAGTATATACTATACAAGAGAGGGCATCCTGAGATCCTTGTTAGCCATTGTCTGGTCACAAGTCCAGAACTATCTTTTCAATCTGCTCAGTATTCCTTTTGGAAAGTTTTCCCCATCCTCTCCCATCCATGCCCAGGTTCCATCATTGGTTTGCACATTGTCACTGCCTGATGATATACTGGGCAGTGTGTGCCAATCCTCTTTGCTTGTTCAAGGTCTTACCGATGAATTTTATTATAAAACCAGTTTAATGTTCAATCAATACATCTGTGCTCTCACTTAGCACAGCTCTCCATTGCACACTTCAGCACAGGTGTCGGATGAAGTCACTGATCCTTGAGCTGAAGGAAACATTGTCAGATTTATAGGCTGCTTGTAATGAATGTGGCTGTTACTACCAACAGAACAATGAAATATTAGAGCTCTGGATTCACTACTTTGGAGCAAATAAAATGGATTGATTCCTCAGAAGAAAATAATAGGATGGCCTGATATTTCGTTCTTCCATCATGCTGTCAATTGAAATGGCAGAGAATCTAAGAACAAATTTATCAGTAGCTTGGTAGAAGAGATTAATATGCTATACATTAATGAGTTAAAAATAAAAGTCAACCATTTTAATGATTCATGGGTAGAAACAAACAAAAAAATTCTAAATAGGTCCAACACAGAAATGTGAACATTCATTAGTTTTTTAAACATGTGCTTTTTTACTTAGAGGGAGAATCTGTTGGATAGTTTCCCTATAATTATTATTCATTTAATGCAGAAAATTCAGTCATGTGTTTAGGAAGTGGCTGCCACTGGCTACCTCAGGTTTGTATCAATAGCTCCGTTTTCCCAGTCTCTGGTCTTCCTTTTCTCCAAACTGTTCTCCAAACTCTTCTCCAACCTGCCACTGATAACTATTTGTGCTCAACTTTTTTGAGGTATAATTGCAAAATAAAGGTTGCATAGATCAAAGGTATACAAAAACTAAAAAAATAGGTGAAATGATAACACACATCCACGCAGTTCCTCACTCTTCAATCCCTTGCTGCTGGTGAGGGTGATGGAGCAGGCAACATCTGCCTTGTAAGTCTGCAAAGCCTGAAGTATACATTACATATATATTATACATACATATACACGTATACGTGTGTGTGTGTCCTGAATATTTATATCTTGTTACGGGGTAAATACTGACATATAATGGGAAATAAACAGCCAGAGAATGAATTTATAAGGACGCACAACTGTCTCCCTCTCTCTCATTTATTCACTTGGTAAACATTGTCCTAGCAATAAACAAAAGACAAAGTCCATGCTGAATTTATGAATATAGAATTTATGTTTTAGAGGAAAACAAACAATACACACAAACGAATATGGAAAGTTGGCACTAAATGCCAAGCAGATAAATAAATCCGGGTGAAGTGACAGACAATGACCACAGTGAGGACGGGGGAGGCCATGGCTATTGCAAGTATATTCCTCGGGTGTCGCCCCAGATTGTGGTGCTGAATGAAATCTGAAAGTTGCCTCTGGCTTTTGGAGGACAAACCTAGTGTGTTATTTTATTTCCATTTATATGTTTATTAATTTGTAGTGCAACTGTTTTCAATGTGTTGATGCAGTTTGCCATTTCAATCCCAAAATGTCACACAAAACACTGAAGCCAGTTAATATAAACCTGGAACATGAAAAGGAAAAATTAAGGAAAGATGTAGGATGTTAAGGAAAGGCACTGTCACGTGTTCTGGCCAACGTAGGCGAAGAGAGTCGTTGCAACTAATTTGGCTCTAAATAGTCAAGGCAAAGGAGAGAACCAAGGCTGCATGGCCCTGCGTGTTCAAGTAGATGAAGTCTCACCAATTTGTTACATTTTTCCTTGGTAAAGTTTTTCCCTAACCAAATTTTTTCTTTATTCTGCACTTAGAGAAATACATAAATGAGTCGTGTGTGTATGTGTGTTTTACCTTAAACAACAGAATAAATAATAGTCAAAAAATCATCTCCTTAATCCTCTGTAAAGGCTACAGACTTAATATTTAGTTGGAGCCGTGTAAATGGCTGGCTAGCTTTATGAAATTATTGGTTTTTCTCATTATATAAATGCACATTTAGGAGAATTGGCATATTTTAAACTTTTTACTTGGAAATAATTTTGAACATGCAGGAAAGTTACAAAAATAGTATAAAAAAAACACTTGTAACACTGTGTTTTACACAAATTCACTTTTTGTTAGTATTTTGCCCCATTTACTTTATCTTTATTTGTTATATATCTAGAGTTTTTCTGAACCTCTTGAATAAAAGTTACGTGTAATATGAAACTTCACCCTCAGTGTTTTGGTGTACAAGGTCTGTCCAGAAGAAGTCCAACCATTGTTCATATAATGAGAACAGTTTGTGCGACATTGATGTAACCTGGCAGCCAAGGAGAGTGGACTGGAATGCACATGTGTGAACAATGATGACCTCACTGTACTAGTCAGTGGAGGTGGTAGATGCTGTTCAGTATGTGTACTGTGTGGCCACTGCATTCAAAATGACTGAGCAAGTTAGAGCAATAAATCTGCATCAAGTTTCATGTTAAGCTGGAACATTCCTTCACAGAAACTATTCAGATGATTCAGAAGGCTGCATATATGAGCAATTGGTGATTGACAGTTTCATTACTTCAATGCTCCTGCTCACGCATCATGTCTTGTGCAGCATTTTTTGGTGAAACACCAAATCACCCAGGTGACTCAGACCTGCTACAGCCCAGATTTGGCACCCTGAAACTTCTGGCTTTTCCCAAAACTAAAATCACCTTTGAAAGAGAAGAGATTTCAGACCCTCAGTGAGATTCAGGAAAATATTATGGGGTAGCTGATGGCACTGGGAGAACTGTGTGAGGTCCCAACGTGCCTGCTTTGAAGGGGACTGAGGTGTCATTGCCCTGTGTACAGTGTTCCTTATATCTTGTATCTTTTTCAATAAATGTCTCTATTTTTCATATTACGTGGCTGGATTCGCTCTGGACAGACCTCATACATTTCCTGAAATTTAGGATACTCTCTTACAAAATTATTATATGGTTTTTAACTTTTAGTGATTTACCAACCATGCTGCTAGTTTATCAATAGACAAAACAAAGACCGAAGTAGCATTTTTTCTTCAGTGTAAGATTCAATCTGAGATCACATAGTATACTGCTTTTCAGGCTCTTGAGTCATCTCTAAATGGGAATCATTCTCTTTTTCTATCTTTTATGATTTTGAAATGTTTGAAGACTATATCCTTTCCCCTTCCCCTTCTTAATAAAAGGATCATCAACTGGAGATGGCTGATGATTCCTGATGAAGAGATTAACATTTTTCATATTATGAATATTATATAAGTAAATTTCTGTCCTTCTTAGGATATCACATGTGGAGGAGACACATGGCGTCCATCTGCCCCTCATCGTTGATGTTTACTTCAGTCACCTGGTCAAGGTATGGTCCATTTATTCCACTGTGTAGTTACTATTTTTAATCTTGTGGTTAGCAAGCAATCTGTACAGAGACACTTTAAGACCATACATATATTCTTGTCTCCATAAAAATTTTCCCCTTTGATTTATCATTCGTTGATAATTCTTGCATGAGCTAATCTTTACTTTGATTGTTGCAAAATAACTATTTCCAAACTCCAGCATTCTCTGCACATTTATCCATAATCACTCAGTTTTCATTTTTAATCAAGAGCCCTCCCTTCTCTACAACTATTATTTATTTATAACCAGAATGTACTCATGGATTTTCATTTTGTTCACTGTCTGAGTTTATTGTTATAATTAATTATTTTGACACTCAAAATGTTCAAGATTTGGCCTTTGTGAACCCTTGAAACTGACTGCTGGGCCTTTTTGACTTACCCTAGATGGTGTTGCTCAGACCCCAATATTTGAGTCTGTCTGCTGGTGTGTACTGGCCCAAAGGAAATGCATGAGCAGGAGTTTGCAGTATAGAAAGAAAAACAGTTTAATGTTGAACTGGCTACTCTGGAATAAGGGGAGCTAATGCTCTAAAGAGCTGACTTTCAATGGCACGTGGGTTACAGATTACACAAGGCAAAATCACAAGACACGGTGAGTTAAGGGTTTTGGGGTTGTGCTGGGAGCTCATTGGTTGCAAGTGAGGTAAGGGTAATAGATCACTCCTTCAGGTCTTCAGTACAGCTCCAATGTCTGCCCTGGCGTCCCTCTGTCTGGTTTCATGGGAAGTAGCCAGGGGACAGTTCTACCTTAGGGCTTAGGAGCTGAAAGATAACTTATGTTAAGATGTTACCTTAAGCCTGACAGAGGTCCAGACCTTGTGACCATTAGTCATATCTACTGCTGCCCTGGGATTGCTGACTGGGGCAGGGGTGGGGGCAGGGGCACAGAGGCTAGGTCTATGAGGGGTGTATATATATATATATATATATATATACACACATACTAAGAAAGAGAGAGTGTGCTAGGATTTAAAGCTAAATTTAATCAGAGTCATAAGGACCTTTGGTTTCAATGGCATACTCCTTAATGCGATGTATGGCAGGACCGTGGGCACCAATGTTTCTCAGTGTCTGGTCTCTATATTCTGCTCATATTGTGCAGGTGCACAGATTCCTTGTTTATTCAAAATCTACTGAATTAGCAAACTCCAGTGATTTTTATGAACAATAAAAGTCAAAATTGATGACACAGGTAACGTCAAAGAAGAAATAGGCAAAGAAGACTTTACCAAGACTATTACAGTAGGGGCCAAGACCTAGGTCATAACCTTAGGGGTGGAGGTTGAACTCAGTTCTGCTAAAATAGAAAACAAGAAGTTTTCAAATCCTGGGGTGAGCTCATGCAAAGGAACTATAGGCTGTTAGGGAGGAGGTCGGTCAGTGGGGCCAGGCCATCTGTGTGTGCTAACTGGGCTCTACCCTGGGTAGCCTGCTGTCATCCTTTGGAAACCAGCAGAGAGGGTCCCTGTCTTTCTTGATGACTGTCCTGTAAAGTGATGGCTCCCAGCTCCTTCAGAAAAAGATGCCAGGGTTTCAGAATATTTACGTCCCAAAGGAGCAGAAAAATAATGTATAATTACACATTTTCTGAAGCAAATGCTGTAAGGCTAGGGAGGTCAGAGGCCTGTAGTCAGGAAGAAACCTGTTTCAAGTTTAGTCAAGTCAAGGAACTGATAAGGCCATCTTGATCAATAACAGTCTCCGTGAGGGAAGAGACCAGAGCTGTTTCGTTTCCGCCTTGTTCCCCACCTGAGACGAACTCAGTCTGTAGTAGACTCTCATGAAGTGTATGTACAATGAATGGATCGATTAATTGCTCACTTTATAATCAGCATCATTGAGGAAATGGCATTTCATTTGCAGAAACTGACTTAAGTTTCATAGGTATTCCACCATTTCTTGAGGCAGTATCTTCCAGATCTGTGTGAAAAGCTGAAATCTGGAAGTCACCTGGGGAGCGTCATCAAAACCTAATTCCAGAGCTAGAGCTTAGCTATCCTGGAATCAAAATGTCAAGAGTGGGGGCTAAGTAGAGCTAAGTAGAGTCCTCCTTATCTGTGGCTTGGCTTTCCATAATTTTAGTTATAAATGGTCAACTGGGGTCTGAAAATAGGAAATGGAAAACTTCAGAAGTGAACAATGTCATAAGCTTTCGATTGCACTGTCGTTCTCAGTAGCACGATGTATTCTCTCACTGCCATCCCGGCCTGCCCCACTCCTTCCTGCCCAGGACACATGTATCATCCTTTTGCCCAACTGCCGCCCACCCATTAGTCACTTAGCAGCCCCCTGGGTGATCAGCTTGACTGTCCTGGTATCACAGTGTTTCTGTTCATGTAACCCTTATTCTACTTAATCATGGCCCAACGCCATTCACATAACTTTTATTAAGGTATGTTGTTATAATTGTTCTATTTTATTACTACGTGTTGTTAATCTCTTACCCTGCCTAATTTATAAATTAAACTGTATCATAAGAGTGTATGTGTAAGATAAAACAGTATATTTGGGATCTGATACTACAGGAAGTTCCAGGTATCCACTGGGGGTCTTGAAATGTATCCTTTGTAACTTAATGCTATATCTGTATTTTAATGCAATGTAAAAGGCTTCCAAGGGAGATGATTTAAGTATCTATTTCTTTAACAGCACCACAGAACCATATTTTTAAAAACCCCAACCTGTCTTTATTTTGATGCCAAGTGCGTCTTTTAGGCTCAAATTTAAGGAAAGGATTCAATTGCCATTTCCCAACGTGAAGGCGCCTACGGTGTTACTGAGCACAGGTCTTAATCATACCCTTTGTAGTGAGGCCCTCAGGTTTAAGGGAGCACAAGAGCAGGGCCTGCTGAGATTTTAAATGCAGCCTCAGCTACCGCTGTGTTCTGAAACCTAAAGGCTTTGAGCTATTAGCATTTGCATTAATTACTATTAAAGTGAAACTTTGGCCCAAATAGACTTTCTTGACTAAACCTGTGATTAAAAAAAAAAATCACAAAATGCTTTCCTTTGAACACATTGTAGATCCTGTCCCCACATCGGTGGGCAATATACCATTCTAGGGAGGCTTATGGCGTGTGTTCCTTCTTGAAAATTAGTTGGAGAAATTAATTGTCTCTATAATTATTTTAACTGGGATTAAAAAGAAAAAAATACCCACTAATTAGCATCAGTTATATAGCTCTCAGTGGTTGTTGAGAAAACCTTTAAACCTTGCATTACTGTGAAAATTAAAGTTTTATTCAAAGGCTATGGGGATTATAATAGCAATAATTTACAGTGCTGGTTAAGGGTTTACTGTATTCCAGGCTCTCTTCTAAGTGATTTTTCTACATCATCTCATTAAATCCTGATAATGGCCCCATGATAATGAGTAACTATTATCCTTATTTTATAAATAAGAGGAGCAGAACTTCAACTGTCTGTGTGCTGGGCTGGGGGGTGAGGTAGGGTCCGCCTTCAGAGTGAGCACTGGTGTGATACTTCAAAATGGCAGTTCTCCCCTGGGGACAATTTTGTCCCCACCCTCCAGGGCGCATTAAGAATGTCTGGAGACTTTTTTTTGGTCACACTGATGAGCAGAGGGTGTGTGTGCTACTGTCCACTAGTAGGTGGAGGCTAGGGATGCTGCTAAACATCCTTCGAGGATACCACTAACTCCTATAGCAAAGGATCATCCAGACCAAAGTGTCCATGGTGCCAAGGTTGAGAATGCCTTTAACAAAAAAACCCTGCAATTAGTTTCAATAGCCAACTAGACTGGAGTGTTTGACATCCTCAAGAATTCCTCAGGCCTGGTGGGTTAGTGAGGGTCTCTCCCCATCGAAGTCTAAGGAGCTGTACCACCTCTCTGACTGAGTGGGGGGTGGGGGTGGATCTGAGCATACCACAGCAATTGTTTTCCTTTTTGAGAGACGTGGATTGTTTTTGAGAAGGATTTTTTTCATGTACACTGAAGCCCTAAACTTAGCTCATTACTCAGCTCATTAGAAATAAAACCTCTTGAGTTTTACACTTAATGAAAAGCATGTATATACGCATCTGTATTTCATTTTATGAGAATGTCTCATGTCATGGAAGAGGAAATTCTATACTGTCAATCTCAAGCTCTTTGTAGTAATAAGAACCTGGAGAAAACATTGAAAACAACTAAATCTCTCTGGAATATTAAAAATCTTTATTTTAGTTGAGTATTTCATCAAAACTGCTTGCTAGAACTGTTCATTATAAAGGCGTCTTTTTCCACAAAGAATCACTGAGTGGACTCTACCATGTTTCACTTAATGAATAATTGTTTTCTTTGAAGACATTTTCATTTCAGAGCAAGACATATTGAGATGTTACTTTCTGTGAAATTGAGGTGATTTAGGTAACATACCTTTAAAGTTATATTCATTAAAAGCTAAGATTCTATTTCATTGCAATTCAGATGACTTCTCTGAATTAAAATTAAATTTGGATAGAAGTAAGCAATTCAAATATGGAAAAATCTTAAAACATTATTTTTAAAAATCAACATAATTTTATATTTTCTCACTTGATTTTTTAAACACATAAATTAAAATATGTTCCAACTGGAAAAGGAATAAAAGCAAATTAAGAGTCTTTCAGAACTTAAATTTAATCTTTCTTTTTGAGGAAAAATTTTGGGAAAATATCAAAGAAATATTTTACATTTCCATACTGGAAAAGGAATAAAAGCGAATTAAGAGTCTTTCAGAACTTAAATTTAATCTTTCTTTTTGAGGAAAAATTTTGGGAAAATATCAAAGAAATATTTTACATTTCCTTAAACTATAGAACTAGATGAGTATTTTCCCCAGTCATGTATCAAAGTCAATAAACCTAAGGTACTGGCATTTAATATATATTTTAAGTTTGAGTGATTTCTTTCTAAACCAGTATCTTTGAGGTCTTCTGATACTTCCCTGATAACTAAATCTTTTTGTAAGGAATGCAGATATTTTTACAAACGATAGTAGAAAAGATCTTTTCTGGTTGGGAAGAACAAGAACATCTTTAAGGAGATGGTTTATTTGAGCCAGCTCTACAAGTAGAGGGTGAGATTGTGGGAGGAAGAGTGGAAGAAGGACTTTCTATGTGAACAAACCTACCAAAGTAGGAAATCATAGGCATAGTTGGGAAAAAATAAGGAAGACTAATTTTCTCAAGGCATGTGAGTTGCATACAGGATGCAGGGGTAAAGTTAATTAAGGAAGACAGCTGGAGCACAACGATTCGGGTGCATTGCAACCAGCCCGTCGTTGCCGCTGGAAGCAAACGATGAACAGAATTCACGAGGGTGGCTCCTTAAGTACCATCCTCTCTAAGGCTGCTTCGTCACTAGCATATAAGCCAATAATGTAAAACATGAAATAAATCTTTATATTTAGTGTAAGGAGAATTTTTGTTTGTATATTTCTAGGGTTTTTTAAATCAGATATTGTGGTACCCAGGTAACAAGCTGAAACTTAAGAACCTACTAAACATTGATCCACGTGAACTTTCAAAGTAAAGATTTTTAAAGCTTCTGATGATTCTTGATATTAATTTTGTCGTATTTTTGACACTTGTAAATAACTTTTGGAAAATCAAATTGGAAAACTGCAGAAATAATGAATTATGGTTATAATTTAAGTGACTTCAAGTTGTTAAATATTTGAAGTTCAACAGTAAAGCATTCTGTGGTAGAAAATAAAGGAGAAAAAAGATAATTAAACATCCAAGAAAATAAATAAGTAAAATGAATTTATATTAAAGTCCTAAGAGAGCATATGTATTATTGTTCTGTCTTTTACTAATGTTCTTATAAAACCCAGGGCTTCTAATACTGTGCAGTTTAGATGTCACCTGCTAAAAAATTTAGGACTCTTTTATCATGTTAAATCCATACTCTTCTGACACCATGGTGGCAAAGGAAATCATCTACATCAATACATGTTTTTTTCTCTAGTTCAACTTTATTGAGATATAATTAACTTATAAAATTGTAAGACATTTAAAGTGTGTACTATGGTGATTTTTAAAAATTGGGGTAACTGGTTAATAGCATTGCATAAATTACAGGTGTACACCTTTAGAATATGTCAATATGACGTCTGACTTGAGAACACATTTTTTAACCACTGTTTCATGTTTCATTTTTTTTGGGGGGGGGAGAGAAAACAAGGGAAATTTTAGCCCAAAGAAAAAAATGGGGAGAGAGCAGGAAGGATTATTAGATTAATGTACCATTAATTTAAAACAAGGTCAAAAGAAACTTAAACTTAACAAAGATAGAAGTTGATTAGAATTCATGACATGAATGTAACTTTTGTCACTTCCCCGAAAGTAATTAGGACTCCCAAGAGAGTAACTGACTTTATCTGGGGCAGAAAATCTCAGAGTTAGTCTATATTTTGTTATTGGAAAGAACAAACAGACCAAAAACAAGAATACCTCCAAAACTGTCTACGGCCAAGTGAAAGAAGCCAGGTCCACGGACTTCCATTGCCACAGTGCCAGGATGAGAACCCAGGGTGGCACTGTGAGAAAAGCCAGGGAGGTCAGTTATGGAACCAGCTCAGATGGAAATCAGCTATTAATTCACGATGGTGCTCAAAGTGAATAAACAGCATAAAGCATGCCAGAAAAAAATCATGTAAATGAGAGTTGTTTCATGAGTTGAAAATTACCTATAACGTAAGTGTATGACCAGTGGTGGCAGGAGTGATGATCACGTGACTGTTCCATCAATGTTAAGAGGGTGTACAAAAGACAAGAGCATCTGTCATGATAATACATGTTTCCCATGTTTGCAAGGGATGTGCCATCCAAACAGTCCTGTCAGCAGACTTTAATTTTGTATTGGTTCATACTGTTCAATCAGTTTTCATCAGGGTGCTACAATACTGATTATGCACATTCTACTCACCGGAAAATAAGAATGCTTTTTTGATCCACTGTTATTACAACCTGCCTCGTGAAGTGACTCTGGAAATACTCTATCATCCTGTCATCCCCAATTTTACAGCTCCAGTGTCCTCAATAAATCTGTGGCTGAGGAAGACTAGCAGAATTGGAGAGTGAGTCCACCCTTGGTGAAAAGCTAAGTAGGGTAGGGAAGCTACCCCTGAAAGTAGCCCCTCCCCAGCAAGGAAGCATACTAATTTAAAGATTAAAGGCAGCTTTAGCAACCCAAATCACATATCAGATGAATGTGTTAATACTGATCAACAGTTTCTTTAAAATTCCACTTCATCTCTTCTACAGGGAAAAAAAAATAAGTTGGGGCCCTCTTCATTGGCACAGTCATTAGGTGTCCCTTCATGGAAAACACGCGACTGGCCTCTGTGAAGCGAAGCTCAGCGGGACTTGGCCCCTAACTTAATAAACCAAGCATCTGTTGAGAGTCACAAGAAAGCGAGATCAGGGATAAATGCAGCATCTCCATCAGGAATGTGGAAGACAGATGTGTGTATAGTTGCTTTCTCATATTGTAGAAAAATACGGGTAAGGGTTTGGGCAAAAAAAAAAAAGACTAGGGATACATTTACATATATTGTGCTGAAACTCTGAAATTAACTTTATAGATATATGCTTAAAAGCAGGAATTCAATTCAAAATATTTACCAACTAGCACAATTTGGGCGCCAACTCAGCACACAGTACAGGGTCCTGAGTCCAAGGGACTGATCTGCCTTTACCAATGACTGCCAGCAGGGGGCACCCTGCTCAAGAGGTAAATTGAAGACAGATAGTGTCAAGAGAAGGCTGTGGTGAAACAAAGCCTACAAGAGGCTACAAAGACAGACAATTGGATGAGGAAAAGAACCCAAAACTTGAAAATAATGTTTGCCTTTGATCTGCAAGACCAACCCTATTGCTGAATCAGGCGATAAGGGGCCGGGTGAAATATAGCCACTGGCCGCCACCGAGACGGCGATGCCGTGATTTCCTAGGCCATTGGGATGCCCCATGTCATCTAATGCTGGTCAGAGTATTTTTAAAACACTGGGGCATCAATTGTAACTGAATTCCTGGAATGTTGAGGAAAATAGCTATAATGGGTTATTTTTAAAGAATACAGAAATTGAAGCAAGGAGAAAATGCTGAATTCTGCAGGTTGAAATATTTTCCTGTGGAGTGGGCAGTGTCTAGTTCGCAGGGTCATCCAGCTGTTCTGTGCAAATGAAACAGCGTGGTTAAGGCGCTCCCCCTACACCGCCCCCCGCCCCCCTCCCGCCGCACACCCTCAGCTACCTTTCCTCAAGTGTTACCACCCCCAACTTCTCTCCAGTGTCTCTTTTTCCCATAATGTGTGTCATTGCCCAAAATTGTACAGTTTCTTAATTTTTTCTCCCTCACTAAAATATCAGCTTTATGATATCAGGGTGTCGTTTTATTATCGTCGTTATTGTTTACCACTGCACAACTCTCGCCCTGCCCATGCCAAGAACAGTGTTTGGCACATAGCACATGCTCGGCATGAATAATTAATAACTGTAATTGTCATTCGGTAAAGAGTCAACCTGTTTCAGTAGTAGGCATTTTATACACATTAATTCATTTAATTATTTTTAGCATGAAGGTTCTTACAAGTTTTTGGACTGAAACGGGGTGACACCAACACTAGGAACCTACATTCTGTCACCTCTCCCCTACAGCTGGCATTTTCACCGCCCATTTCCTCACAGTTTGGTCCTGATCTCAAATCATTCTGAGGCAGACTTCTCCAGTGTTTTCTTCCTCACACCCCTTCTCCGTCTGGGTAGCATCCACGTTCCTCTAAGCCTGTGGTTCTCAGCCTTCCCATCTCCTGGCACACATAAACTAATGGCTAAACTTCAGTGGCACACCAAAAAATATATTTTTTTGCCAATCTGATGAAAAACTAGGTATAATTTTGATTCATTCACACTGGACAACTATTGTGTTGGCTGTTGGCATTTTTTTATTTGACAGGCTAAGGAAGGTCAGTGCCCCTGACTAAACCAGTCAGGTATTGTATGTTTTAAAAATTCTTGCAGCAGAAGAGTTTTGCAGCACAAATTCTTGGTTGAAAATCGCTACCCTAATCCATGAGGGAAGGACTCCAGTTCCCACATCGGGTTGTTCACCAGGAAAACACCTTCCTAGCGCTATCTCCAACTTTTCTCTGAGCCAACAGTCCTCAAAGTGCCCCGGTAGCACGGAGGCCCACCCAGGAGGAGACTGTCCCATCTCCCAAACGGTGTCCCACTGCCACCTGGGCCCCAAGTAGGGCTGTCTGTTGACTTCTGGCTCCACACTCTCCGTCCACAGTAACCATGAGATCAAATCAAGGGACTGGGAAGGTGGCACAGAGCATGACACCTTCTCCATCGGCCTCATCCAACCCATCTTTTCCCCTACCTGCGAATTAGGCATCCCTGGAATGTTGTTTCCATTTCCATATTCAGATACATTTCCACCCTACAAATAACACTATCAGGTTAACATTATCTCCTTTTTAAAGATTAAAAAATTGGCATTTATTCCTTTGAGTAACTTGCTGGAAGTCACATAACGAGGAGGTGATGAAGATCAAAGTGAAATTCAGTCTCAGAAGTCAACCTCAAGTCTGTGCCCTGAATGGCGAAACCCTCTCTGGTTAAATAAACACACTGAGCAGCACGGCTTTCTGCGTGAAGCATCCGGTTAGGGAAGGAAGGAAGCAAACCCCTCTTGCAGGGCTGAAAGAGAGAGGTCAAGGCCCCGGAAGAACAAGGCTCCTGGGGAGCAGGGACTAATCTGTAATCTCATTTCAGTGGGAACAAGGTGGACTCTGATTTCAGCCTCAGTCCTAGCCTCTCATTGTCTCCAGGATATTATCAAAGCCAGGGGACGGACCCGCACGGACTGTGCGTCAGAAGGACCTGCCACCTCAACCGTCACGCAGCCCTCTTCCTGTTCAGAACAGCTGGTCCCAGTGTCAGGCTAATTAAAAGCTGTTACACCTCATTCTGTGCAGGATCTTCTAAGCACAAAGCCCAAATGGATCCTACGTTGTTGTTGTTGTTGTTGTTACTCAGTTCTGTAAACTGTGTAATCCGGTCCTTTGAAAGTGTGGAACTGACTAGTAAGTAATTAGTGAACGAGGGGACTGGCGCAAAAATTGTGAAGCTGTTAATCTAATCAGAATGAATGGTTGGACCTCCCATCCCAGAGAGGCATTCCTGCTCAGCCCAGGGGCTTGGAGGTGTTACACCTCGTCATCCAGTGGATGTCTTTATCTAAGTTAGAGTCCTAGCCCAGTACTTTCCATGGTAACTAATGTTTTTAATTAATTCAAAAATGACCTGTACTCATTTTATCCATCTTTATGTCAGTGAAAGATAGTAACCCAGATAGTCTCTGGGTTACGATTCTTTTTGTTTTATAACTTTAAATTTCTCAAATTATAGGCCGTTTAACAGTTTCCTTAGAAATTAAATTAGAGGAAGAAAAAAATGTATATAAAGTAGTACTGAAGCCTAACTCCAACCCAGTTCTTCATAAGTCTCCCCAAACACCCTGCAAATGCTGTATTTCAGGCAAATTTAGAAAGCTACTTGTACCAGTGCATATTTAGAGTGTCAAGGGAAAAAATGCAAATGCGTGTGCCTGAGGCAGAAACTGTGCCAGCATGCATGGAGGCTACAGAGAGATGCTAAAGCCCTAACAGATGCTGCTTGGGCGCATTACCATAGAGCCGCTCCAGTGCCCGGAGGGAGGAGGGGGAGGAGTTGGGACGGCACTTTTCCTAGTCACCATTCAGCGACCCACCATGTCCTTCCCTCTTCCCTCTTGTTGGTGCCTCTAGACACTGCATGGTCTCCATCCACGTCACTTTTCTCTTCTTCCCCCCGCTTTTGGCTTCCCACTCTCAACTCACAAAATGTTACAAGCCCAGGTACCAGTGGGAAAAGGTAACGAGTTTCAAGTCCCATTCCTGCCCCAAACCCTGAGCAGAGCTCAGGACTGCCAAGTTAGATCTGGTGAGGCTGAGCCTTAAAAATGTGACATGCAGACAGAAATAAGAATCGCTGTGTGGGAGATATACACATATATATTTGGCCCTCTGCATTAAGGTATTTCCATTTGTTTTTGTTTCAAAAGATGGCCAGTGAGAATTCAGTCTCAAGCTTTCTAATTCCTTTAGTACAATGAAGTCACATAAAAATCTCTAGCATTTTTGGAAATAGAATTTGTTATAAAATGTAACTGCTATGTGAAACGTCACTCCTCGGAGATTAGGGTTGTTGAAGAATATCCCCGCATCAACTAGCAACGCACCAATAGCCTCAAAATGCGGCCTCGGGAGTACTGAGAGGGCCTTAGGGGGCCCGGACCTAGTGTTGTACATATATGATTTTATTCAGGCCATACAGCAACCTTGACAGATAGGTTATTTGCTGTTCTTGATTTTGGTGAAAAAAAAATTGGAGCCTAGAATGATTAAGTCATTTATTTATGCAGATAATCAGTGGCAGAGCTGGGATTCAAACCATTGTCTGCCAAAACCTTTTTAGAACTAAGTCATATAATTAATCATCCGAAATTTTCCTCCCCGTCGTCTTTCACTAGCTTCCCTATAGTTCTTTATTTCTAACACCCTAGAGCAAGGCTGTCAAACTCATTTTCACCAGAGGCCACATCAGCCTCACGGTTGCCTTCAAAGGGCCGAATGTAATTTCAGCTCCTTAACAGTTAAGGAGCAGTTACATTTATACAGTCCTAAAAGTATTTCAGCCCTTTGAAGGCAACTGCAAGGCTGATGTGGCCCCCCACCCCAGTGAAATGAGTTGACACCCCTGCCCTAGAGTTACCAGTCCCCCAAGTTCCATAGATTTTTCTATCCTTCCTCCTCTTTCTTCTAAGGTTGCTACTATCTAGTCTCCCTGGATGACCTACTATGTGAGAACGGAGGTGGCCATCCAGTGCCTTGCCTAAGGCAAGGGGCTCATGAGACCGATCTCTGAGAAGATTCTGAAGTGTGATCCAGGATTTTTAATCAGAATTCAAGTCTCTTCAGTTCCATCATTTTAAACCAATCTCCAGTCAAAAACAAATGTAGATAGACTAGACACATGTAACCAACTGACCAATGGGAAGAATGATTAATCCTAATAGTTGGAGATATACATTGGTTAGTCCAACTGCCATTCAACAAGGACGAGAAAGAGGTGAGCCATGGCAATAGAGCAAAAAATAACAATATCTGCCTAGTGACCTCCACACAAGAAGTGTGGAGGTCACTTTTAGGAATTACAGAGGTGGAGGTAAACGCTGCTGGCTTTGTGGAAGAAAGGGCTCCTAGCCCAGCTCCCCACTTCTCCTCCCCTTTCTCCACTAGTGACGGGGGCAGAGACAACACCTATAGAGGATGCTGTAGCCCCAACTGCAGAGACTCTATCATGTTTACATCCACCCCATCAAATATCACACAGAGTTCACACCTGCTGTGGACTGAAACTTGTGTCCACCCCCCAAATCCATATGTAGAAGCCATAATCGCAATGTGATGGTATTTGGAGATGGGATCTTTGAAAGTTAGTTAGGTTTAGATTTGGCTATGAAGGTAGAGCCCTATGATGGGACTGGTACCCTTATACAAAGAGCTTAGACTTCCCAGCCACCAGACTGTGGGGAGTAAAAACTGTTATGCAAGCTGCCAAGTCTGTGGTGTTCTGTTAGAGCAACATAAGAGAGAGCCTGTAACAGTGTCCAAAGTCTCAGTAAGAACTAGCTCCAGGCACGGAACCTGGTGGGTACTCAGAGACATAACAACCCAGGCATCCTGACATGATGGGGCTAACACAAGAAAACATCTGGATAGGGAAGAGAAAAAATGGTTGGGGGGAGGCCCATTAGGGAAAAGCTCTGAGTGAGCTGAGTCCCTAGGATCCCTGGATTAATAAGATAAAGCAATCCTGTCCTAGAAACACAAGGATTGTTGCAGCTGAGCACCATCCCGGGAAGGGCGGCTCAGGCCCCCCAGCAGGCATCAGCGATGGCCTCAGATGCAGGACCACCAATGAATCTCTGCAACCACAGCGGCCGGCAGGCTTTCCGGCGTTCTCTCCTCCCAGTGAGAAGGACCAGTACTGGCTGCTTCTCGGGTCAAAAAGCCCCAAGATTCATAGAGTCCTCAAAAGACCAAAGCCCACACTGAGGGAAGAAAAGCTATTTTTGCAATTGCATTTGGCAGTTGTGGAGCCAGCATCATTTAGATTGACTGGCTTAAATGAGTAATGGCTCATTTGTACTCCAAGCTAGAGAAGCTCATGCTCTCCTGCCCAGGACTATTTTAAAGTTTTCAGGCTAGGATTCTAGGGTCCCACCCGTAAATTTATCTTCATTAATTTATGATAAATGTAGCAGACAGTACACTACATACATAGTAGGACCAAATTCAGAAGTCTTGATGATAAGTTTACCATTTGTTTATTCTTTTCCCACCTTCTTCTAAGGCATACACAGGCAGAAAGTCTCTCTTTTACTGATCTTGGTTACCTTTTTTTTTTCCTTTTCTTTTCTGGAACCCAAGAGACGCCGAGCCCGTCCTTTATTCTCCACTGGATGGGGGTGCTGAAAGCCTCAGGTGGGCTTTCCCAGTGCTCATGTTGCCCCCGGTGGCCTATGTCAGTACAACAACCGTGGAGCTGCCATCCCAGAGTTCCCTAGTGCCTTACACCACGTATACAGAAAGCCTCACCAAATACAGGGCTGAACAAATGCCACATGTACACATTTCATTTAAACCCCCTAAGAATAAAGCATTCCCACACTGGTTCCTAATAAATCTCTTGATTTGTTAGCTTAGACCTCATAGAAGTAAAGGCCCAAGCACCCAGAAGGCCCTGAGAACACAGGCCTCCTTCTTGGAACTGGTCAAGCCCCACTTTCTAGATGATGCTTTGCTACTAAATAGTCGTATTTCTTTCAGCACGTTTACCCTCGTTTTTTTCTTCTGTAAGATGGAAATAATAATGAAAGTATTTTCAATGCCAGAATTTTTCTTAGGATTGTTATGAAGATTATATGAAACCTCAAGCACTGGTCACAGGTATCCAGCATCTGGTGACAACGCAGTCAATGACACTGATGAAGAGAGACTAGCGGATCTACCTGCCAGGACCCCACCACTGGCACCAGGGTGGGCAGAGGGAGGCCTGGGTCTGGGTGGCATGACCTCTTGTCTCCCGGTGAGGTGCAAAACCCCGGGGCTTCCCTGGCTGGCAGGTGATAAAGGTACTCATAGATGAGGGACAAAGGAAAACCTACAGCAAAGAGACATCCCTTCACCAATGGTCTCCTTTCCCTCCCCTCCCCTTCCCTCTCCTTTCAAGCATGGTGCTTGAAACTCCTGCTGTGACACAGGTAGAGGCCTCTTTCTTTAAAAGTGAACAAACGGAAAAAGGTCTTTTTCAGAATTGTGCTTATTAGCCAAAATAAAAATAGCCCAGCTATGCCACCACTAAATTTGGATTTCTTTCTCTTCTATCCTGCCTCTCTCTCTCTTGTTTACCCAGTCCACAGCCATTCTCAGCTCTGCCTTCAACATTTTGTGGACAGTTAAAGCTTTTACTTCGGAAATGCGCTTCAGCATTGCTTACAAAGACAATCAGAGCTGCTGCTAGCACCTTTAGACACTGCAGGGAAGGATGACCCTGGCTGGACACAGGGCTGGGCAGGGTTCGAGGACCTGCCGGGACTCGGGGCCCCCTGGCCTAGCCCCTAGCACGGTGCTTTCCTTAGTTCCTTTGCTTAAGACTCTTTACACTGTCTGATTTCCCTGTTATCACTCGTAGTGCACAGGTCATTGCCCCTTACAACTAAACAAGGGCAATCGGGTGGAAGGCCATGGCTGCCGCTGATAAGGCACTTTTGTGCAAATCGGGGTGAAGCACCTGCTGAAGTCCGGGCAGCTCCGCAGCAGGGCCCGTGCCTCAGCCTGCAAAGCAGTGAACTTCACCTCCCACATTTCACCTCGCTCACTCTGTCCCAGGCACCTTCGCGCAAACCAAAAAAAAAAAAAAAAAGGTATCACCGTCACACCCTCACATTAGTCCTGGTGCTCAATAAATAGTTCTAGATGTGATACGCTTCTCAACTAATCTTTTCTCCCAACTGTTTATGTCTCAGGTAGGCTGTGATTATAGCAAGCATCTCAATGAAATCTTGAGTGGGGTGGGGAAGGAACAATTTTATAACTACAATTACAAATCCTGGTGTTTACAACAACGACAAAATAGAGTGGAGAGAACATAGTGATAAGAGGTTTGTTTTTCCCTGAACATTTACTGACGTGTTTGTTCAGAGCTTTTCATTGCACTATCACATTTAATATTCACAACAATAGGAGGTACATTTCCGTCTTACAAGTGAGAAAACATAGGGAGAAGTTTATAAACTTGAAAATGTTGGAGCAAAGACTGGAACTCATGTCTGTCTGTTATTTCCCAAACTTCTAGACCAGTAAAATATGATATATTTGAGGTTTTACTGATGCACAGGTACAGCCTTCAACACCATGGAATCACCTGGTGAGACTAATTCTCTTTTCCATTTTCTCTCAATCCTTCTGGCTGTGACTCGGCCGAGGATGGTGGTGCCTTGAACACATCCATACTCTTGTTAATGTTCCTCCTTTGATAGATAAAAACAGGTCTCAGTCTCAGACCCTTCCACATCCAGTAGTTAAGGTAAAATTTAATTACAGTTTTAATCAGAATATTACCTTCTACTTATGGCAAGGGATACTAGTTCTTTCTTTCCCACCTACTATGAAAATTTTTCTTTTAAAATGAAATTAAGAAAGCTTTAAAGAAAACGACTTAAGTCACTAACAATGTGATACATTCAGCATCACGGAAAACATTAGAATGGTAGTCAGGGATACTTAGATATGGCAAAAAATCTAGGAGATGTTTCTAAGGATTGGGAAACAGTGCCTTATACCACTAGGCTGTGTGCATGGCTTTGATGTCCAGAAATACGTGCTTGCCTTCCAGGTCGGCTGCTGACTAGCTGTGCGGTCTTGGAAGAGCACTCAATCTCTCTAAGTTTCAGTTTTCTCATAAAAAAGATTCTTTACACCCACTTTAAAGGTATTACCATAACAGGTAAATGAAATAACTTTTGTAGCCATACCTTGGCAGATAGTCAGTGCTCAAGAAGTACTAGATTTTTCTGATCTCTCCCCTCTCTCTAGTTACCAGAGTTGGTAGAAGAAATGGTAATCATCCTCCTCATCTGTTGCCAAGAGCTCCTTTTAACTTCTTTTTTTTTCACTTCAGATAGTTTTTATTAAATAATGAGTAAAGTATTTATGACGCGTACGTTTGGCATAAAGCAGAACAAGTCAACTAACTAGAACCTGATCACGTCATACCTATATAGCTCCTACAGGTCCCCTCCCTCCCCTCCCCGCTCAGAGCTAAGCAGTTTTCCAAAATCTGGTTTCTTATCCCTTGTTTTCTTTATAGTTTTACTGTCCTTGAATGACCACTCGAGAGCACCATTCTCTTAATGGCTCCCCTCAGCACTACTACATCAAAGAGAAATGACCTTGAATTTGCTTTGAGCTCTATATTTTTGTGTACAGCAATTCACACTTATTTTTAAATACCATACTCTTGACATTTCCCAAAGTAAGATCGTGCCTCATAGATTGTAACTTAAATACTTATAAAGCATCAGTAACCTGCACAGAGAGGCATCCTAGGGAGGCCCAGGCCTCACAACTAGAATGAAGAGGTTCATATAGACATAGTAATTTAGGGATCAAGAATATCCCCATATTTGTCTTTTTTCACCACCCCTGGGACATGGTGCTTGCTTGTATGGCCAAAGTTGGCTTCTGGGCACATCTGTATTTTAGTGCGCAGAAAGGGGAAAGAGAGTAAGTCCAGAACAAGCCACAGAAAGTAAGCCTCCAGTTCTGAAGGAATAACCATGGGGGGATGATCTAAGGAGAATCAAGTCCCTGCTCCTTAATGGAAGGGGTTAAATCAGGAGTTGAATGAGGGATACACCTTGGGAACCTCAGCCAGAGAGTGCATTACACTGCTACAAATCCGGCATCTTTAACTGACACACCGAGACCATATTCACCTGTGACCCCCTATAAGCAAACAACTAAAGACAGAGTCTAGGAATTATGGCCAAGCTGGGGTTCAGGAGCCTTCCTCGCTGCCCTCTTTGTTCTGGCCACATATAGTCACAGGAAAATGCCAGATAATTATTAATAAATATGCCAGTCTAAGCCTGAGAGTGGGAAATTAGAACAAAAAGTGTTTGGATTCACTATTTCTTCTTTCTTTGCCTAACCAAATCAGACGTTTTATTTTATTTTTAACAGACTGGTATTTGTTTGTAAGTACGATGAGTGTACTTTCCTAGAATTTAGAAATTCCTTTGGAGTTTTTATTTAATTCAAATTGCACTGAATGGTGCCAAGTACCTTTGGTGTTCACAAAGCATTTATTTTTTCTCAATACACCCCTTGTATGAAACTTGATAATGGTTCGTATAGGAGAAAATTACTTGCAGAAAACATTTTAGCAATTTCTTATGTGAACCTGTCAGGGGATTTTTGTTTGTTTCTGCCTCCATTGTCAGCACAAGTTGAAAATAACTTTCTAGGCACAATGTTGGTACATGACTAATCACATGAGATGATTTTAAAAATTGAATGTCAGTAATGATGCTGATGAAGGGGAGCAACTACGTGAATTGATGGAAATGTTAAAGTGTTATTAGAATATTATGATGATGACCACGGGCGCTTAGTTCACTTGGCATGTGAGTTACCCAGAAGAGTAAGGGGTGCGGGACGTAACTGATTATTGTTAACCTGTCCACATGGCTGATCACGTTGTTTTAGTGCCGGGACACAACAACAAACAGAACGGACTGCGCCTGTACCCTTGGGGTGCTTCTGCAGGTGGACAAGGTCAAGAGCTGGGCTCTCGGCTTGGGCGGGGCTTCCAAATGTACCTCACATAATGGGGGTGATGAAAATGTCCTGGAATTAGATAACAGTGGTGTTTACTTAAGCTTTCAAATGTACTAAAATCAGTGAATTGTACACTTTAAAATGGTGAAGTTTACGGTGGGTGAATTGTATCTCAATAAAATAAGAGAAAAAAGAAATCCTCTTTGATAAAGTAGCATTTGGACAGAAATTTGAAGGAAGAAAGAGATCAGTCTGCTAGACATCTAGGGGAAATGAAGGTAATGTAATTGCCAAGCAATGTAAACAGTAGAACTTACTCCAGACTTCAATATTCAACATTCCTGTTCTGACTGTTAAATCTTTGTTACTGTCGTGGCATGGTTTAATGCAGTCGCCTTTTGTGTGAATAATGAGGAGAGTAAATAAAGGTTAAGAGGCTTAAGAAGGGGAGATTTAATTATTGAATCATATAAAAAGGAAAATGGAAATTTGAAAATATATGAGAGCAATGAGAATAAACTCAAGGGAGCTGCAAAGAACAGGAAAAGGGGAGGTGAGAAGCAGTGATGAAGTAGTGAAGAAACTAAGCACTGGAATTGACAGATGAGGGTTATACCTCACCTCTGCATCAGCTAGCAGTTTCCTTGGGAAATTTTCCTTATTCTGTGTTCCTCAGTCTCCCATGTCCTATATAAGGCATAAGAACTATAGCAATCTACCTTAGTGGCTTGAGTTAGATGAAATTTGTAAAACACTGAATTGACACTTGATAGACTCTTAAATATATATTAATTATTCACAATAATCATTGTAATGGATATTATATAATTCTGAGGGGTCCTAATTTTTGAAAAGTATAGCTATGTGTTCAAATATATATTAAAGTCAATGCATGAGATATATAAAATATATATAGCTAAAAAGTCTTAATACTCTAGTTACTTAATATTAATTTAATCTTAAAAGTTTTATTTTAATGAAACTGCATTAAAAATAACACAAAGAGTCATTACCTATATTTACAAGGTGTTAATTGGTTAGACATGGACCTTTGTTAGAAAGGTAAGAATGTGCTGAAACTAAACTAGATGTTTTTCACATGCACTCAATATTTTTAGAAAAGAAGCATGTTAGGCTTAAAACTACTTTTCAGAGAATGACACATTGGTGAAAAATAATACTAAAAAATCACTTTGCTAATTAAAGCGTATGAAACCAAACAACCGTTTTTGGGACTTGATCTTGTTGGTTTGCGTGCTATAAAGAAGTACTTTCCATGTTTCCTTCAAGTGAGATAAAGTTAGTGAAAAATCTGGCTAGGGGAGGATGAGCAGAAGTTGACATATTTGCATAGTTTTTTGGCATATGCAAGAATCTTTAAAAAATGCTAGGGAGGTTGGAGTCTTCTGGGAATTAAAGGCAACCATCAATCAACAAAATGGCGTGGGATTAGGGGTCAGGGTCAAGGGCCATCTCGCTGACTCTGAACCTTCTGTAGACAGAAGATCTTGGCAGGTTAACTCTCTGTTTCTCAATTTCCTCTTTTCTAAGAAGGTTTTACTTGGTGGACTATGTGGTCCTTCTCATTCCTAATATTGTATGGTTCTGTGTAACATTCCCTCTTGCAGAAAGAAGTTCCAAGGCTGAATGCAGGCTTTTTCTCTGAGTATTATTAATAAGTTAGCTGTGGGTTCCAAAGTTTGGGCCAACTTCGCCTTAGTGGGTTGGTTGGCTGCTCTCTCACCAGCTTCCTTTTCTTCCTGTTGTGGGTCCTCCCGTCATTGAGAAAACACACACAGCTAGAACTCCTGCTGTGAGCCTCTTACTAAAGCCAGAGAGAGATTCAAAACCAATACAGCACGAACATAAAACACTACAAAATCAGGACTTGGGTCATACAGACACATATTAGCCCTGCCTAAAGCTGAGGCAAAACCAGATCAGTTTAGATGCATTTCATAAATATTTATGTTTGTTGATATATATGTACATGTATATACATACATTTATTAAAGTGGGACTATACTCATTTCAAAATACACTTATTTTATAAATTGAATTCTGTTTAGTTTAAGATGCTCAAAGAGATGAATAAAGGAATAACACTAACTCTGAACAAAAAGGTATTTACTAGAAAAGGAGACAGATGAAACACAAAGAGGTAAATATAAAAAAACAAAATTTGGAAATAAAAAAAATTATCATTAAAAAAATCAAATATTTATTAGATAGGTTAAACTCTAAACTGGAAACAAAAAATGAATTAACAAGTTGGAAAGTGTTGGTAGTAATTTCACTCATCAAAAATACATCAAAAGAAGGTGAACCAATGAAAAATATGAGTGGTATTAGGTTACAGGGAGGATAGGCAGGAAATTATAACATAAATCTAATGTCAAATTTTGAGAAGCATGAAACAGAAAAGAACACAATGTTTAAAAATATGAAAACAAGGGATTTTACAGTTAAAGAAAGACATGAGTCCTCAAATCAAAAGTACAGTATGATTATAGAGCAGGAAAAATAAAAGAAAAAAATCTATACCTAGATCTGTTTTATTGATCTATCTTACTGACAACACAGAACATGAAGGAAATGGGGTGAGTTGAGGAAGGCAAGAATCTTTCTTTAAATTTATTTTTTTAACTTTTTCCCATCACCACTTAACTTCCCTATACCTCTTCTACTTCCATCCATCCTCCTCCCCACCACAATCAGCACACTGTTGTCCTGTTTCATGGACTCTTTCTCTATTTTTTTTAAATTATTTTATTATTGTTCAATTACAGTTGTCTGTGTTTTCTCCCCATCCCTCCCCGCACCCACTCCAAACCCACCTCCCTCCCTTGCCTTTCTCTATTTTTTTTATTTTGCTCTATCTCTCCATACTCCAGTCCCCCACCATAGCTGTCAACCTGCTCTCTAACTTGAGTTTGTCTCTATTTTGCTTGTTAGTTCAGTTTGTTCGTTAGACCCCACATATGCATGAACTCATATAGTACTTGTTTTTCTCTGACTGGTTTATTTCACTTAGCATAATGTTCTCCAGGTTCATCCATGCTATCACAGAGGGTAAAATTTCCTTCTTTTTTATGATTGAGTAGTACTCCATTGTATAGATGTACCACAGCTGTTTTATCTATTCATCTACTGATGGGCACTTGGGCTGTTTCCAAATCTTGGCGATTGTAAATTGTACTGCAATGAACATAAGGGTGCATATATTCTTTTGAATTAGTGTTTCAGGTTGCTTTGGATAAATTCCCAGAAGTGGAATCACTAGGTAATAGGCAGTTCCATATTTAATTTTTTGAGATATCTCCATACTGCTTTCTGCAGCGGTTGCACAAATCTGCATGCCCACCAACAGTACACAAGGGATCCCCTTTCTCTGCCCCCTCACCACTACTTGTTTGTTGATTTATTGATGACAGCCATTCTGACAGGTGTGAGGTCGTACCTCATTGTGGTTCTAATTTGCTTTTCTCCGATGATTAATGGTGTTGAGCATCTTTTTATTTGTCTGTTGGACATCTATAAGTCCTCTTTGGAGAAGTGTCTGTTCAGGTCCTTTGCCCATTTTTTAACTGAATTGTTTGTTTTTCTGGGGTTGAGTTTTATAAATTCTTCATACATTTTAGATATAAACCCCTTATCAGATGTATCAGCAAATATGTTTTCCAATTCAGTGGGTTGCCTTTTATTTTGTTGATGGCTTCTTTTGATGTGCAAAACCTTTTTAATTTTATGTAGACCCATTTGTTTTTTATTCTTGTTTCCCTTTCCAGAGAAGATTTATCAGAAAAAATATTGCTATAGCAATGTCTGAGATTTTACTTCCTAAGTCTTCTTCTAAGAGTTTTATGGTTTCAAGTCTTACTTCTAAGTCTTTAATCCATTTTGAGTTTATTCTTGTGGGGGAAGCGGGTAAGATGTTCTAGTTTTAATTTTTTTGTACATATCTGCCCAATTTTTCCAACATCATTTATCAAATAGATTATCTTTAGCCCATTGTATGTTTTTGGCTTCTTTGTCAATATTTATTAACTAGAAAGGCATGGGTTTATTTCTGGGCTCTCTATTCTGTTCCGCTGATCTATGTGTTTTTATGCCAGTACCGTGTTGTTTTGCTTACTATGGCTTTGCAGTATAGTTTGATATTAGGTTGCATTATTCCTCCAACTTTGTCCTTCTTTCTTAAGATCACTGTTGCTATTCAGGGTCTTTTGTGGTTCCATATAAATTTTTGGAATATACAGGGTCTGGCACAAATAACACCCTTTTTTATTACAAAATCTTTCATTACAAAATCGTAAGCATGTAATTCGGTAACATAACAATATCACATTCAAGGACAACGTATGACATTTTAGGTGAAATGTCCAAATTAAAACTATAAATTACTGCATCCATATTATTACCCTACCAACCACACTCAAACAGGCCTTACTTCTGCCAGACCTTGTGTGTTCCAGTTCTGTGAAATACACCATTGGTATCTCAATAGGAATAGTACTGAATCTACAGATCTTTGGGTAGCATAGACATTTCAATGATGTTAATCGTTCCTAACCATGAAGGTTACAAAAGGAGAGGAGAAATTAACTGCAGAAGGTGGCAGTCAGATTGACATTGGACTTTTCATCAGCAGCAATAGATGCCAAAAGGCAAAGCAGAAATGTCTTCAACGTGCTGAGGAAGAAATAATGCCCAATCTTGAATTTTACATCCAACTTAATGTTATTCGACAGTAAGAGCAAAATAGGGATGTATTCCGACACGCAAAGAGAATTTACCTACCAAGCACCTTTGTTAAAGGGATTAATGAGGGAAATATTCTATTAAGAAGAAAACTGACAAAGAATGAGGAATAAAATCTAATCAGGGAACACTGTAGTCAGTGAAATAGGCAGCGAGTTTAATTTTTAAAATCTTACTTTTTGTGTGTTGAAAAGAGAATGGCTAAAATTCTGGAAAACAATAACATTAGAAGATGTTGAATGAGCAGTTGAGGTGTGCTGCGTCTTTGACAAAAATGCAACATTATGATGTAGTGTACATTTTAAAAACAAGGTTATTGCCAAGAGAATAGAAATACAAAATAATACAATCTGTGAATTACAGGCTATAAGAAGGAGAAAAAGGTACTATAAGATTATTTACCATCCTATAGAAAACAAAAGGAGATTTTTAAGAATAGTAAAGACAAAGGATGGTATACAAAATGTTTACGTTAATATGGTAGAAAAAAACATAGAAACATTTTTCACGTAAAATGAATATCTTGTCCTTAAAATCAGATATGCCACCTAAAATGTTACCCATAAGTCTATCTTGCTTTATTTTAAGGGGAAAATGAATGCAAAGTAGTGCAGTTCAATTGAAAAATTCTCAACCAATTTACAACTTTTTAAAAATGAAGCTAACACAATAAAAGGCCTATTTGTATACATAACAAATTATAATGATAGGATATGAAATGCTTATGACATTGCTTTCTGATTATCAATTGATATGATTATTAGCAAACATTCCCTTTATATCCAGTGACATAGTGTTCCTTGGAGCCAGGACCTCTGAGTTATGGCTCCCCTTTGTTGACATTGGTGCACATCAAAAGGTCCACAAGTGATTCTGAAGTTCTACTTACTGCATTTGGAATGTGACATGTGACACTTCTCATATATCAACTTATTAAAACTTTTGGTATTGGATTAAATATAAACATAAATTTTTCATATGTAAACATCATCCAGAAAGCATAACATTGAGAAACAGGAGTATTTTAAGAAGGCATTGTTAAGAAAATTTTTGTGGAGAGACATCAATAGGAAAGATGTTCTGTGGAATTAAAATAAATTATAATAATTAAACATACCAATTAAAAGACAGAGATTATTAGAGTGTAAATAAAACAAAATCTAGTTATATACTGCAGAAAATACACAGCTAAAACAATCACGCATATCATAGGAAATAGAGAAGATATATGTGTTAGAAGCGATTCTGCTGTGAGTGACCATAAAGCCAAACTGGCAGTGATTAGCCAGGTTTGAAGTTGATTTGTCACTCCTAGAAATAGAGCCCGCAGGCCACTTTCCAGGGCTGGCAAGGCAGCTTCACTCACGGAATCTCAGCAACCCAGGATCCTCCCTCTTCACTGCTCCCTCATCCCTGGACTGGGGTCGTCGATCTTCTCATCCCTGGGGATAGAAACTACACTCATCTAGGCAACAAGATTAAGAAAGGGATGAAGAGACCAAAGGAATGTGCCAGCTGTTTTAAAGAGTGCTCCTCATGCTCTAGGCATAGTAATTCATTTAATCCTCCTAGAAATGACTGCTCTTATCACAGAGCACAAGAGGCAGCTGAGGCCCAGAGAGATGAAGTGAGTTGCCCAAGTTGCATGACTATGAGGTGGTGTAGGCAGAAACGGAGCCTAGGGTGTCTGACTCTAGAGCTTGTGTTCTCAGACACTATACAGCATTGATAAAGGACTTCTCTGGGCCTGCATTCCCCCATCTGTACAATCAAGAAGGTGGTCTAGATCAGGGGCCAAAACTGATGTCAAGTGGGCCAAATAACATTTACAAAAGAGTTTTCTTTGGACACATTAGATTTTTAATTGTTTTTATTAGAATGCCTCCAGGTAGGATATGCACTACCCAGTGGTCCAAGGTCCTACAACCTCCCCTTGCTTTCTCTAATATTAGTTTTTCACATCATTAACCTTCTGATGCCAGAAGACATTGAAATTGGGGGCCTCTAGGTAAGATGCTTTCCTGTCCAGCTCTGCAATGCTGTCATCAAGAAAGGAAACACTTTTCTGAAGGATGTTTGCCAAAACTACCCAGAGTATGCAGGATGCAGGCAAGCATCTCCGAAAGAGCTCAGAGAATAATGAGGCACCTCATTAAGATAAAACAGAATGAACAAGACATACGCCATTTGAGCATACTTTACTAAATTTACATATACTAAATATACATGGAAAACTCCAAACTCTAGAGGTTAATATGACATGGTTCTGTTATTAGTTTTCAATCCACACTCATTACAATATGGGGGACCCTTGGGATAGAATGAATTAGCAAATAGTCCCTTTGATTTGTTTGTTTGTTTTAATTTTTTATTGACTTTATTTTTAAAGCAGTTTTAGATTCATGGCAACATTGAGGAGAAGGTACAGAATTTTCCATTATACCTTAGTGCCACCCCACCCACATTCAGAGCCTCCCCCATTATCAACAGCCCCAACCTACTGGTTCGTCAGTTACAGTTGATGAACCTACACTGACACACCATTATCACCCAAAGTCCACATGGTTCACTCTTGTCCACCTCGTTTTATATTCACCTCCTACTTCATTACCTTGATTTCATGTCTCTGGCCTGAGCCACCTGAGTTTGCTTCCTAATTAAGGTTATGCTGGTCCAGTTGGTTGCTTGTTTTAGGAGCAATATGCTCATTGAGGGTAGTTCCCAGCATCCATACCTGCAATTGCTTGAGCTCGAGCTTGAGCGAGGCTGCCAGGTCATGGCTCGCGTGTTCACTGATTCGACATGGGCTGTTTCCTGTCCCAATGGCTAGTGCAATCCGTTTCACAAACTATTTGGCTGCAGCTACAGATAATGAAGATGGTTAAGTTTATAAAGGTTGTGGCTTAGCTATACAGTGTGACAGAAAGGACAAAGGAGCAAGGGAGCATTGCAAGAGCATCCTTCTCGGGACAAAGGTTAAGTCTATGTTGGCAAAGGGGGAAGTGAAGTCCCCCCTAAAAAGGCTGATGGACAGCGAAAGTTTGGGAAGCATGCTCTGGGACTGCATAGGTTATATGGTACTTCTAAAAATTATTCAGTTTAGGAAATTAGGGTGAGAGCATTGGAAGGTAACCTCCCACAAGGGGATATTATTTGAATCAATGTTACATTTGCTTTCTGTAGAAATGTTGCAGTTGATTAATCCATAAATCAACAAAATGCTAAGAAGGATGAAAATCACATTGGAAATAAATTCATTAATTAGAAGATTTAGGTAGTCTAAAAATTGAATTATCACGAGGAGGCAGGTTGTCATTTCTCATTAAGCCTTTTCACAATTTAAAAGAAAAGGGGGGCTTCTGTGTTTTTGGAGACAAGAATGTGCTGCTAGAATTTCATCTGGAGATGGGCGTGGAAGAGAGCAGCTGAAAAGGAAATGAATGTTTTCTCTCCTTTAATCTGCCCTAAATGGAGTCAAATGATGATGGATCATTCAGTTTACTCAGCATGCTCCACATAGCAGAAGCCAGGTTAATTTCCGTGGATATTTGCATCTTTAGAAATCTTTGGTCCATTACTTAAAGAAATAACACATCATCAAATATTTACTTCTTCTACAAAATTGTGGGTCCCGACTTGTGTTATATGATGTGAAAGGGAGAAAGTAAACATCGAAGGAAGTCTAATATGTTCTAAAATTTTTTATAAGAAACATATCTAAGTATCAGGGACATGTGTAACATAAGCATGTACATCTTTTATTACAGTTAACAGTTTAAAATATGGTCCAACTTTTATTACAGAGTAACAGTTTAAAATATGAATGAGTGTATCCCACTTCCCCCAGTCACTTCCTAAGGCTCTTTCTCGGACCATCTGGCCCTTCCCCATTCAAACTAGATTGACACATCTCTTGCCACAAGGTAGGTTATAACAATTGAAGATGTCACACAGAGGCAACTCCACGATGTTTGAAAAATCTGAAGTCTCCTAAGATTTACCACAGAGGCACTAGTTTGAAAGAAAAGATGTTTTGAGAATCACAGCAAAACCCTGATGAGTTTGAGACATAAAGTTCATGCCATAAAAAAAATACATTAGGGAGAAGAGATGAAAGCCAGGATAAACCTGCCCTGATGAGAGATTCTTTAAACTGGCAGAGGAGGAGGAGTTTGCCAGAGAAAGTAGAGAGAACATCGGTGCACCCCTGCTGAGGATTGAGGATGTGGTGTGCTGCCCCCTCACCTGAAGTCCAGAAGCAGTTGAGCTTCTGAAACATTTATGTAAATTACAGACAGGTCTGTAATTTATTATAATTACATGTTACAGGCACCAAAAGTGTTAGATTTTTTAAATCCTCATTTTTATGAGGATACGGTTTTGACAAATTGAAAGCAGAGGTTTGGCACCTGTACCTTCCTTGCCTTGCAGGGGAAAACAGAAGTCCCTTTGATCCTCATGACTGAGGAAGAGTCAAGTGAAAATGGCTACAAAACACAGCCGGGCAAACACAACCAAGGCAACCCTACAGAGTTCTCCGGCTTCCCGGTGTGGCACGGGAACTTTACCAAATGTGGCCAAATGTGACGGGAGCATGTCCTGGAGAGCTGAGGGCCCTGATCCCTGGACACCCTGGTGATTGTGACGGCGAGAGCTGAAGTCATCCACATGGCCCAACAAGTGAAGAAGGGAGATGTGTCCTCAGTGTGGACGCGTCCTCAGTGTGGACGCCTGAGGGCCAGATGTCCCTTACCTCCTCCGTGCCACATCTCGTCCCCATGCAGGGGCACTAGATCAGATCCTCCAGAACTGGGCGATCATTGGCAATGTGGTGAGTAAAAATGATTCACCAAGAAAACCAGGAATTGAGTATCAAAATCCAGAAGTGGAATTAGGGGACGCGAATAACAATTAAAATCTTCCTTAGTAAACATAAAGTAGACTTTTTTCCTATTCTGCAGTTTGCTCTTGAGAAGTTAGCAACACCTCTGGGTATACACTAAATCCAGATCGACAGCAGAGCTGTATTACGAAATGCATATTCATTGTTATGAAAGTATCCTTCACTTTATAAAATAATGTACCAGAGAACACTTTTAAAAATCCAGCATTTGGTGCATATAATATATCATGGGAATTACAGAAATGTGATTTACACAAACTTTCTTTTAAATCCTCACCCAAGGATATGTTTAATTTTAGAGAGAAAGAGGAAGGGGTGGGGAGAGAGGAACATTGATGTAGGAGAGAAATAGGGATCAGCTGCCTGCCGTCTATGCTGCGACCAGGGATCGAAGCCACAACCTAGGTAGCTGTCCTGACCGGCCACCTGGCCAGGGCTCCATAAACTTTTGAGGAAATTATCAACTGTCCAAAACAAGCCCATTTGAGACCTGCTATCCTTTTGGAATATTAACAAAACTCAAGTATGCTCATTCCTGTAGAACTGAGGGTACCGGTGCCTTTCAGTTAGCACATGGATGAGCAAATGGGCGGGCCCATGAGTACGGGAAAGGGGGACAGCCTACTGAGAGGTGAAGGCAGTTCTGAGCCTTCCACCGGCGGCATCTGGAAAGAAGTCCAGTTGAGGATGGGGAGGATTCATTTCTGGATGAAAACATAACCACATTTAATACAGTGGAGCTTTGTTCTGTGGCAGAGAATCACAGGCTTCTATGTGACCATGTTGGAGAAGCTCTTCCCCCAGTGTTTAGATGGTCAGGGGAGGCTTCTCTGGGGAAATGGCGCTGAACCCAAGGCTTGAAGCATGTAAAGAAATTAGCTAGACAAGTGGGGTCATAGCAAAGGGCGTTCCAGGCAGCTAGAATGCGGACAAGTACAAAGGCAACAGGAAAAGTCACCAATATTTTTTAATATGCTAGGCCATATGCTTCCCATACAATTTCATTCCATCCTCATAACAACCCAGTGGGGCGCACACCAGTATTCATTCCATTTCCACACAGGAAAACTGGGCAGTAGTATGTATATGGATCTTGCTCAAGACAATAGGGCTGATAAGGAGTTGAGCATAGACTGACTTGAACCCCAATCGTCTGGTCCTAGAACTCCCATGCTTAACCACTGCTCTGCCCTGCCCCTCACCGAGTTCTAAGCAAGCAATCCAATGGCTCGTTCCAGGATCTGAAGTTCCTTATGCTAGGAGCTGAGGATGGGGAGGGCAAGGGAATTGGATTCAGCAATGCAATGGCAGGACGTGAAGCAGGAGATAGTATTTATGACCAGATCAAAGTCTTATACTCTCATATGTGCCTAGTACTTAAGACTTCATCAGTCTTTGCTGAGGACCTGGAAGCCATGGGATTCAATGGAATGGGCATCGGCTTTGGTGGCGAACAGATGTGAGTTCCAGTCCTCTCACTTCTGCTTAGAAGCTAAGCAATTTAACTTAAGCAACTTCTTTAAACTCCCCACGTATTTTCTCCTCTGCTACCATCTGTGCCTCGGAGATTATAATAGCGACTTTGCAGAGTTGTTGTGAGGATGCATGGTGCAGAGTACATAAGTGTCTGGCATATAGTTAGTAGGAACTCAAATGCTCAATTTTCCCCTTCCTTTCTCCTGTGGTGAGGAGCAGGGCAGGCTGCCTATCTGAATATCTGCACGGTTCAGCCAATCCAGAGCAAGAACTTAAACAAAAGTGAATATTAACCCACACATTTTAAAATATTATGCTCGATTCAGAGTCTGACCCTCAAACTTTATTGAACCACAGCGGAAACACTGAGGACAGTGTGGTATGGAGCACGGCCACTGGAGTGGAAGTCGGGAAACGTGAGCGTCCGCCCCAGCACCAGCACCACGGTGCCCCCTTGGCTGAGCCGCAGCTTCCCGCCATGAACGAACAGCTGTCTGAGCCTCCTCCTGACCTGTGTCTACTGCTCAGAGCTTCTAGTTAGGGATGCATCCTAGTTTATTGTTTGCTGTAAATCATTACCTCTTTAAATTTGTCTCTTCATCTATAAAATGGAAATGATAACCTTCCTTCATAGAGTTGTATTAAAATGAAAGGCTATTAACAACTTCCAGTGTACTCTTCATCCACCAAGAGAAAAATAAAATTTCTATTGTTCGCAATCCTCCAGGAAAAGTCAGGCACTCCTTTTTCGTTCCCATCACTTAGAGTCGCCATTGATCGGTCCCGGTGCCTCCTGTGTGAGTGCTGGCCTCTATTTTGAGCTCCTGAGAACAGATTGTCATGGTCACATGTATGTCTAACTGGAGCCTGGACTAGTGCCCAGCACATGCCATTAGTATTTCAACGAACATTGATTGTTTAAACTAACCAAGGAATAAAATTAACACAATAAAAGTGCATTTTTCATGTAGTGGATGGGTAAAGATTTTTAAAAGATTTACACTTACCGCAGGCAAGTGCACATGAATTGAAGCAACTTTCTTTGAAATAAATTTAGAAAACGTATATATTTTGAAAACGTATAAGTTTTGAACATATTATTTGAAATAATACATTTCAAGATTCTGAAAATCTCTGGACCCTTGGATCCAGTAATTCCACTCTGCAGACTTCATCCGGTGGGGCAGATAGGCTATTTGCCAAGTGAAAAAGCAATGCATGGTGGGTGTGGGGGGGAGACTCTAAGGAAACACGCCAAAACATCACGGGCGATTTCAGTTTTCCACTTTATGCTCTTCTGCATTTTCCAGGATGTATTCAGTGATCATGTAAAATTATATACCAGGATAATATGGTACTTTTATTGTTATATGAGAGACTTTTACAGATTTAAATATATAATCCTAAGTACATTAAAAAGATGTCAATGTTCCTCAAATCCATAGCTTCTTTTATCAACCCCAATATCCAATGATATCTTGCATGTTATGAGAATGCTATAAATTCATAGACATGTATTATATATGTATATGATTTTACATAAGTATCTACCTGGGTCCTTAACTAATCTTGCTTCACTCTCTAAATTTAGAAGGGTCACATATATCTCTTCCGGTCATTGAATTTCCAGAGACATGTAAGTGTCAGCAGATTTATTTTTCTCTGAAACAGAGTAATGCTCCAGTTAACTGCTGTCCAGATAGTTTTCATTACAAAGTAGCACAGCTTCCCCTGTGAGATTTCCACGTCACGTGCCAGGAGGAGCGGAGAAGTTAACTAGGTTAAAAAGGTTTGTTGGAGTGTCTGCTCGGTGCTGTGTTATTGCTGAGGCAGACACAAACGAAGTTCATCAGTAAAAAGTAAATTGTTGCTACAGCTCTTCCTTCTTAATGGAGTTCTTTTAGGTAGAAAATTGACACTGTTATGCTTTTCCTTGTTAGAAACACCAGCGTTCACTTGGCCAAGTGTATTTTTACTGGGTGAAGATTTCATCCCTTAACCCTCGCATCTTTTTTAAATAGACATGCTTGAAAGCTTTTTCCCTGTCACCTCAAGGCCTTCCCCTGGAGTTTGCCACATCATGTAAGCAACTTCTTGTATTTTGACATACATGAGATTTCCACTATATTCTTACTTCCCTCCTGCCCCCTCATGAGAAAGTCTCTCCTCCCATAAAAATAATTTTCTTCTCTATTATTCTTTTGAGTTGTGATTCTGCTTATGTCATTGCCTGAAGTATCAATGTCTTTTTTTAAAAAAAGTAGTTTATATTCAGCTGAATAAATACAATAATCTTTACGCCATACTTACTCCAACTTCTGATTTCTACTCTTGCTATGGTACTGAAAATCTTTTTTTCTTCTTTTAAAGTCACCAGCCAAGTCATTACCAAAGCAATGGATCTTCTCCATTCTTCGGCTTCCTTCAGTTCTCTGTTTAATGCTGTTAGCTCTCCTGTCGCACAGGAAGTGAGCTCTTTTCACTTAGATGCTTGGAAGGGTAGGATGTCAGTGACCAAGGAGTGGAATTTCACCCTTGTCCCCCGTATTCTCTGTCAGTAGCAAGCAACAGATTAAAAGTGCACGTCGTTTTGTAAAATGTTCACACAAGTTAAGCATGGGCGTGTTTTTACTGTAAGGTGAAAAATAGAACATGTACCTGGAAGTCTGTTTTTATAACCTGCCCTCTATACCAATGCTTCCCATTTCTTCTTTATTCATAACCTAGTGGATATTCTTCCAGTGCTGTTTCTATGTATCCGTATGAATACACTGGCATATGTTTAGAAATAGATACTTCACAGACATTAGTGGAACATGCATGGACACGTGAGCTCATTTTTTCTTAAATCTGTGTATTGCTTTAAAACTAAACGGAAGTGCTCCTAAGGGTAGGGAGGAAAATAGCATGAAGAGGGGGGAGACACAGAGATGGGCAGATGGCTTGCCTTTATGCTGAGAATATCTCATGAACACACAGGCATACTTAATGTTCATGCCACACAGAGCTGCTTAAATTTAGCAGCGGGTGATGAAGTGCAGAATTTTGTATTTTGATTTCTTTTTTAATAGTCTTTTTGTTGCTTTTGAAAATGAAACTACTAATTTCAAGGGCATCAATTAAATTCAATTCCAGTTTTTATGAGACACTTGAAGAAGAGAATGTGTAGCTATCTGCCTTTACTTGAGGAGCAGGCTTTGATTTTCAAAAGGTATGAACATGAAAGTAGTTACAGTCAAGGAATTGAAAGAGAGTATCTTAATTTCAGTGCTTTTTTTTTTTTTTCGCATTCTGGCTATGTTGTCCGAGATGGTTGGATTTCACAGCCCACTCAAGCTGTAAATATCTTTACATGTGGTAAGTCTTACCTAGCACTGTAGTAACATGCCTTAAACAGAGAATTAAAAGCCTTGGACAAAATGGTATCTCAGTGAAAGCAGGTTTACTAGTCTTCTAGAAAAATGAAACATCTTTTGAAACGACTGTCAGAAGATGAAGGAAGCTTTGTACTACATAGGAGAGGATTTCAGTGCTCAGGTTGAAAAGAAACACATCTTGACAAGACTTTTGGGGATTTATTTTCTATGAACTAAATGACTAGACGTTGACATCTTGTCAAACACTCCATTGAAAAAAAGGAAAAGATTATAGAAGGACAGATACTAAAAATGGCAAGGGAATTTAAAATAAGAAGAAGCAACATTCTATTATTACAGAAATAGTAGTTACCAAAGAACTAGAGTCATTATTAATCATGTTACATTGAAAGAAATGAACAGTTGATTTGAAAATGATCATTTGCTATTACCTGTAGAGATTAGAAAAGAGAGATTTAAATAAAATGTTTTACCAAAAAAGACACATAAGTGAATAATACTTTAGAATTTAGGGACCATTAAAGAAGAGACAAATAATGCATTAATACGTGTTTAATGAAGGGCTGAGGAAATTGGTAACTTTTCCTAAGGGCTTGAAGACTTATAAGGGCCTACCTAACCCTCAGATGCACTTAGCGAAAAGATTACTTTTTTTTTTGAAATTTTAAGAGTTTTTTTAAATTTTATATATTTATCTTTAGGGGAGAAGGGAAGGAGAGAGGGAGAGAAATATCAATGTATGGTTGCCTCTCATGCGTCCCCTGCTGGAAACTGGCCTGCAACCCAGGCATGGGCCCTGACTGGGAATCAAACCGTGGTTGTTTGGTTCACAGGCCCTCACTCAACCCACTGGGGGGGCGAAAAGATTACTTAAGCAAGATAGCATTCATTGATATTTTTCTCTCATCTACTTCCACAAATGTGGCTAGAAAGACCTAGTAATTAATAACCTTAAGATTATTCATTCTCATTTTGATCATTAATGTTCATCATTTTAAAAAATGTGGCAAACAGTTAATTGGAGTTTTAACGATGTGTTACTTGCAAGATTTTGCAAGACAAGCGCTGAGAGACTACTTATTTTTTCCCAGGTAAGGCCCTATCATGCTAACGTGAATCCTTAATCTGCATATATGGAATTTCTGAGGTGTAGTTATCTAAAACACGAATGTGACACACATATGGTTTCTTCAAAATAACAAGATAACATTATTAAAACCAGGAAGCTTTATATTTATCACCATCCTATTAAGATGCAATTTAGAGAACATTTGAGTAAATTAAATGCTAAGTACAGATAGGTATCTCTTGAAACTTGGAATGTAGTCTTATATTGTCCCACCCACTCTCCACACGAGATTCTACTTATGTCAGTCTAGTCAGTACTTACGCAGGTGAGTGTATGCTTAAATATCCCTCCAGGAGATTTCCGTACGGACACATCCCATCACCACAACCAAATGAAAACTACTGCTTCCATAAAGTGTAATTGAGAAGAGAAATCAAATGCCTCCGTTTATAATCTGAGGCTGCCTCAGATTATAATCAGGGCAAATACTACTGTATCAATTCTTTTAACCCTTCTAAAACCAGAAGCCCTCTTTCCAGGGGCAGCCTCTTCCTCAGTTTTGTAGGCTCTGAATCCTGTCGTTTCCTTAGTCCACTCGTCCTGTTCCCGTGAGTGGTCACCTGACCCAGCCCTGTCTAATCAGCTTATCCTGTCACTCCGGCACCAGTGACTCAAAACCAGCCATTAAGAGTACTTGCCAGGATTTTCTGCCAGAGCCACTAAAGAGGGGGCAAGCTTTACTTTTTCCACTGAGGATGGTAAGCTGGAAAAATGTGTCTTTAGCTGAGCAGCCCTCATACCTGCTGTGGTATGGATTCAAACACTCTAGAATTTTCAATTACGCTTATACTGGCTTGAATTGAATTTTAATTTTTTAAAAATATTTATTTAATTTTAAACAGAGGGGAAAGGAGGGAGAAAGAAAGAGAAACATCAGTGTGTAGTTGCATCTGTGTGTGCCCCCAACTGGGTACCTGGACCACAACCCAGGCATGTGTCCTGACTGGGAATCGAACCAATGACCCTTTGGTTTATAGGCCGGTGCTCAATCCACTGAGCCACACGAGCCAGGACTTGAATTGAGTTTTAATCTCCGGCAAATGAAAAGCCCTAATATGCACAATGTACTCTATTGGGTAATTACTTAAATTATCTGGCTTATTTTTTTTACCTATAACATTTGGATAATAGCATCTACCATGTCCATGCACCACAGAAATAATGATCAGACCTAACATTTAAGATGCTAAGCATCTATTATTTTATAATAGGCTATCCAAATGATAAATGTCATATACATTCCTCCCTAGTAAGTATTTTGTTCAGACAATAGCTGCAATCCAAACTGATCATTTAGCATTATATAAAAATATCTTTTGCGACATTTCTTAATCCTTAATGAGTTATTTTGTTCTCATGTAAATTGTTGCTCATCAGCAAAGAGAAAACTTCAATTTATTTATAAACCAATAATTAATAACAATGAATAATTATTTATTTATTCACTTTGTTTAATCACATAATAGTTACGTTCATAACTCTTTCCTCTGATACTGAAATCGTATTTTAAATTTCTAATTTCCTGATACGATATGTAGCAGTGCCTCTCAAACTTGCCAGTCACCTGGAGATCACGTTAAAAATGCAGACCCTGATTCAGTACACCTGGGGTGGGACCTGACCTATGGCATTTCTTTACTTTTTACCCTTTATTTTTTTCAACTTTATTATAATTCACATACAGCACTGTGTAAGTTTAAGGTATATAGTGTGATGATTTGATATGCATATATACTGAGAAATGAATACCATGATAGGGTTAGTTAATTCCTCCATCCTCTACATAATTATGTGTGTGTGTTGAACACATTTAAGATTTACTATCTTAGCAGCTTTTGAGTACACAATGCAGTATTTTCAGCTGGAGTCACCGCGCTGTAATGAGATCCCCAGAACTTCATAGTTCTGCTCTCTGCTTCTAGGAGTTCGGCATTTGTAGGTTACACATGTGTGTCTTTCTCTGTCTGACTTATTTCACTGAGCATGTTGCCTTCAAGGTCCATCCGTGTTATCATAAATGGCAGAGTTTCCTTTTTTAAAGGCTGAATAATATTCATATATACATATGTATGTGCTTAAACTTTGGGATGTGTTCACATTTCTTTATGTATTCATCCATTAATAGACAACTTAGGTTGTTTCCATGTCTTAGCTACTGCGCATAACTCTGCAGTGAACATGCGGTACAGCTGTCTCTTCAAAGTACTGATTTAATCTGTAGTCCCAGAACTGGAATTGCCAGGTCATGTAGTAGTTGTATTCTTGATTTTTTAAAGAACCTCCATACCACTTTTCATCTCCTTGATGATTAGTAATGTCGAGCATCTATTATGTACCTCTTGTGTGCATGTCTTCTTTGGGAAAATGTCTATTCAGGCCCTCTTCTCATTTTAAAATCAGATCCTTTGGAGGTTTTGCTATTGTATTCCATAAGTTCCATATATTTTTTGACTATTAACTCCTTATCCAATTGTTAGTTTTCGAGTATTTCTAACAAGCTCCAGGTGGCAGATGCATATTTGGGCTACAGACCAGCCTTGAGCATCGGGGGGTATAGAAGAAAACCTTCCAAATAATATGGACACAAATCAAATGAGTTGCGAGTTGAAAGATTTAAGATATAGTCTTAGTTGGCTCATTTTAAAAACTATGTGATTATTAGAAAATGGCTCCCTGGGCTTTTGTTTCCTTATCTAAGATGAAAATATTGGTAAGTTATTGACTGACTGACCTTGGAAAATACCGCAGAATCTATATCTTAGGATATTTTAGGGCTTGCTATACTAAGTAGAAAAAATAATTTTTTTAAATTGGGTAACTGCAGTAGAGCTTCCAGATTTACATTCAATCTTCATTTTCACATAATGGTCAATTTGACAAATAAATGTATAAGATCCCATCATATTCAATGAAGAATTGAGCCTATAACTGAATGTTGTTCACACTTGAGTGGCCTAGAGTTCACACTGAAAAGATAAGTTGAAATGGTAGGTGAATAATGAAACACATTCCTGACCAAGTGACTTTATAAAAATATACACTGGACTGTGATTGTCGATTAAAGCGGCTTCTTAAAGACAGCCTACAGCAGAATGGCTTGCACATTTCCTTTCTACTCCTTGCAGTGCCTCCTCAGAATAGTAAACATATCATTTTAATATCAACTAGACATAACAGTTCAAAAGTCATAGTCCGTAGGTGACTTTTCAGCTGAAAGACACTGAATTAGACTGACAGGCAACATTATTTCACTAAAAAGTACACAAAATTCATCAAAATTCAGCTATGAAATTTCAGCTAAGAAGTGTTCCTTCACAGCATAAAAGATTTTGACATTTTCTGTTTAAGAGACTGTTAAAGTAAGAGTAATTCGGTGTATTTCACATAATGTCACAGTGATTGATGAATGAGGTTTACTTGTTCAAGGTAGACTATCAAGTGTTCAGATGAATTGTTGATGAATCGATTTGACGCAGCCTTAAGGACATGCCTGAAAAAAACAAAATTATAAGATCAACATTTTTCAGGGTTGGTTTGTTTGGTTTGGTTTGTCCCTTGAACAACTGAGTCATTTTGACTTTCAGTCACTAATCAGTGTTCCCACTAATGCCTGTTAGAACAATTCAAAAAGACTTAACAGAGCCTCATAAGAATCAATATGGTTGATTTTTCCCTCACGTAAGTAAATGAGATCAAGGGTCTTTTCCTTTAGTGAAACCTGAGGGGGTTTTGGATTTTTGCAGTTTGTGGGCAGGTTTTCTAGGAACCTGAGTGAGCATTTTATGCTGTCAGCAACATTTCCATGAAGTATATCTCTAAACAAAAGAAAAACCTGACAGTTGATTTGAGATCAGTAAACCATGTTAAGTTTAACACAAATTCCAGCACAAAGTGGTATGCCATTTGAAGGGTACAGATGACCAGTCTAGAAGGAATTACCCACGTGGTACAGATGAGCATTTGCCCGTTCAGCTTTAAGTGGTCATGATTTCCAGGGCAACCCCAGGGAAACCATTATTCTCCCTGGTGGTTTTGGAAACTGAGAAAGAAAACGCAGTTTTCAAAATGTGAACAGCAATTTGAAAAAAGACCATCAACTATCAACACAGTACAATGACTGGGGCATCTTTAGGGATCCGATTATTTTTGCTCTACGTTGCCTCTTTCTTTTTTTTTTTTAAAGATTTTATTTATTTATCTTTAGAGGGGAAGGGAAGGAGAGAGGGAGAGAAATATCAATGTATGGTTGCCTCTTGTGCATCCCCTGCTGGGACCTGGCCTACAACCCAGGCATGTGCCCTGACTGGGAATCGAACTGCGATCCTTTGATTCACAGGCTCGCGCTCAATCCATTGAGCTACACCATCCAGGGCAGTTGCCTCTTTCTTAATCACAGTTTTGAAAGTGGACTGTTGGGTCGAAAGGGAAGAAAAGCTGCAGGAACGATGCCACGAGTTTGGCTCTGTGTGGGGACCTCCCTGAGGTATCTCAGCACACGCCCTGTACAGCACACGTAGCAGTGATTTAATTTAGAATAAATGGGATGATTGGTATTGAAATGCAAGGATGAATAATGAATATGACCATATTTCCCAATCGACAAAAACTCAGCCCTTTAAAGTAACTAAATATCAGGTAAAAGCGTGTTTATGTTCCTTTCTCTGTCCTTTAACTACTGTGTCATTTTCTGAAGGTTTAAAGTAAACTGCTGAATCTCTTGGAAGTTTCTCACTCGAGGTAATCCCATGTGGCATTTTTGCCACTTTATCATTATCTTGGCTGGGAAGTAAATATAAGGCAAGAAACATGCGAGGCATTTAGCATGACACCTGGCACATAGCAACCATTTGGCATTTGCAAAATTATGTATGGCATACTCTATAATTTCTACATTCAACATTACACACATCAGAGATATTTTGCATGTAAAATAAGATGTCTATAATTCCCAGTATAGAAAAATTGGTCTTCAGTCCAAACTTCATGATTGCAAAATATTTAGATTTTTTTAAACCACTGATGAAGAAGCACAATCTTTCCCCCCTTTAGCAGATGTGAGTAATTTTCAAGACAGCTATAGTGCTAAAAACTAGGAACTTATTCCTTCAATGCACATGTGATGAAATGTTCTGTTTCCCAGCTTTATAATTAGAGATTATTTCACAGTGGTTTTCAGCACGATAAAATTTAGCTCACTTAAGCTATGACAGCCATCATCTCTTATTTTCATTAAACATGCTCTAGAGCGAGTGGTTATAGAAATAAGATAGGAATTAGCATATGAAAGTTTAAAGATGAGTGTAAAAGCTCTTCCTTAGAAAATTATGGGTTTCCCTTGGCTTAGCTTTCCTAAAATAAATCAGCATTGCTCCAAATGGCAGCCTCTAGCGCCTGATGTTATCACATTTAAGCGTTCATCTACGTTCACAAAAAAGAGGTCTTGATTTCAGTAGCTCCAAAATATGAGATGTTTCTGCTCTCGAGATGTGAGGACAATTGGTTGAGTGTGTTGCCAGAGCTCCTATTCCCATGCATAATTTGCCCACTTTTCCCTTTTTGAATATGTCTTGGCTTGAATACATCTGCCTCGCCACACAGCTCTTCAATGGCTTATAATTTCCTGTGCCTGGTAGCAAGCTTTCACAGTGAAATAAAAATTTTTAAGAAATTATTTTTACTTTTGTTTAAAAAATAAATAACGTGTTATCTATATAGGACCATCAAACAAATCAAGTTAGTTCTTTCACTGATGATCACTTCCTACGGTGGCCACTTACCGAGAGGGAGGGTCAGGCTGTGTTGGCTGGCTGCCACATTCAGTGGTGGTCCGTCCGCATTTGGAGATTCTGAGAGTTCTTGGCTTTGCCTCCTTGGAACCAAACACTGATCCTCTGTGGAAGACATGAGGTGCTTAGGAAAATTCTTCTAGGTCTCTGTCTCCCATTTCACAGTTGAGCTGTTTCCATGTCTCATTGCTGTGATATTCAAGGCCACTCCAAGGATATTCCCATCAGGCATGCTTCTGATGGAGTGGTCCAGTAAAGGACCTTAAACCAGAAACATTAAAATTAAGAGCAAACTGACAGTAACCAGAGGGGAGTTAGGAGGGGATAATGGGGGCAGGGGGAAGGGAATGGTTTTCAGGAACATGTATAAAGGATACATGGACAAAACCAAAGTGGGGGTAGGATCAAGGGTGGGAAGTGGGGATGGCTGGGGTGTGGGGGAGTGGTGGTGGTAGTGGGGGAAATGGAGACAACTGTACCTGAACAACAATTTAAAAATGTGAAAAAAAACATAAATGATTCTACATTTTATCTGAGTGTCACAGCTCCTTCTATTGGCTTCTGGAAATTCAAAGGAGTAGCCATAGGAACAAGGGCATACATCTCACTGTTTTCTTCCTCACTAATTTCAATATATGGGGCCACAGAATTGTCCACTAATGTGTCTTTATCAATAGAAAGATAGTTGGGAGGTAAAATAAATAAGATTTAGTGATTAAACAGAGTGTTCAGGCATAAGGAACAAAAAAGATTGACTCCTGGGTTTCTGGCTTAAGCAATTAACTGGCAGTTGGTGACACCATGACTGGGTCTAGGGAACAATGTCAGAGAGCAGGCTTCAGAAGGAGTGCAGTGGGAAAGGTGACGCCACACTGAACACCTTACTCTTGAGATGCCTGCAAGACGCTGAATTGTCCAAGCAGTTCTGGGCCTTAGGAGAAAACCTAGGGTGAAGTCAAACATTCAAAAGTTGTTATGGGAAATAAATGAGATACATCACATGAAGAGCTTAGTACTGTGCCTGGAATATTGTACTAATTTAACAAATGCATTATTATTGATAGCGCTGGCATGTAGACAAGTGTACGGTGGAACAAGGGGGAAAAGAGTGTCTGGAGGAGCTAGTGGCCGAAATCTAATGCTGCTCTGAGTTAAAGTAGATAGGGAATTAATTTTCTTCAAGTGCATTTGGAAACAAGCAGGTCATTGGTGACCTTGGGAAATGCTGGTTTCATAAAGCAGAAGGGAGAGATTGGAGGGGGTTGGGGAACAGAGACAGGAAATGTAACTTCAACAACCCTTGAGAAGCTTGGTTGCAAAAGGGAAAAGAAAAGAACTGTAGCCTGAGCAACGTATGTATGGTTTATTATTGTCATTACTGTCTAAGTTAAAAGATCGTTGGTATGTTTAAATATTAATGCCATGGTTAAATATCAATAGAGGAAGGGTGAAGATACAGAGAACAAGAAATTAAGAATTAGGGCACGGTCTCCAAGAGGGAAGAAAGAGGAAATGACAGCTAAGTAGACAGCTGACGTAGCCGACGTAGCCCACGTAAGAGCTCACTAATTCTTTCCTTTCTGCACGTGGAGACAGACGGGAGCGTGAAGCTTCTAAGGAGTTAGAAGTGAGGGCCCTGCCAAAGGCAGGTCTTGCTTGTTTGCTTTTCTCGGTTGAATCCATTAACACATTCAGGGACATTAGAAGTCTCTTTTTAGGACCCTCTCCACAGCTAAGGGTTGTTTTCTTTCACTTTATGAACTGAGGGGATAATAACATGTTCTAAATCATTATCTTGCCTGCGGCCATGAAAATGAGAAATAGTGACTCCTGCTCAGAACTGCTAATATATTCCCAAATTTATGTGTACATTAAGAGGAGCACAATAACTTTGAACCTTTTTTAATGCAGTAAAGGGCTTTCTAAGGTGTACGAGAGGGAGCACGTGGGGAAAAGGGAGAAACTGTGGATACATTTCTTTACATTCCCTCGTGAGTAGTTAGTGAGGGTGCAGCAGGCTGAAGTGCAGGGTGCAGCGTGCGAGGAGGGTGCTGCTGACCAGCCCCATGATCTTGAGCAAGGTGTGTAATGTCCATTTTCGTATGGGTTACCCTGAGGATTAAATTAGGCGATGCGTGTTTGGTCCTCCAGAAATATTACTATTATTAGAATGGACCATTTGTCCTTGCTAAGTCTGCGATATGAACATGCTCTTTATTTTTGTAGTCACAAATGTATCTAACTTTCATTCTATTAAATACCTAACACTATTTCAAAATCATGGCAAGTGGCTTTAATACCTAGAATAATGGAGCAGTAAAGCATTTTCCCCTTTGTTTCATAGGTTATTGTCCATCTAAAAGCATCTACCTAGATCCTAAAGATGAGAGGGAAGTCATGCTGTCTGTTTGCAGGCCTCTCGTTGTCCATGCTGGTGCGCTGCCCTCTCACTTATTTTCTCTCTGCCAGGAACAAAGCACAGAGAGAAACAAACAAAAGTGCTCTCAGTAGAAATACTTGACAGTAAGAAAATGCTAGCTTGGTTGTCAATGCCAATATTGAATGGCTACTGTCTTTTGGTCCCTCACTTTGGCATTTTATGATTTTGTTGAAGACACTCAGAAAAGGAAAGAAACTCCAAAGCAATAATGACAGAGTAGGTGTGATCTGTGTCTGGAAGAGCAGGAACATGGCAAACGTCATGATCCTACACTGCTCCAGAACCCAGAACTAAGGAGTCGTATTCACCTCTTTGCTTCGAACACACATTGTCTGAAGGTTAACCACGTTCATTCCTGTGAGTCAACATAATCGTTATTCTGCTATAGCATAAAAATGTCAACAATTGCCATAGTGATAGCCCCATGTGATAATGTTCACATGTTCTTGAATCATCAGGACCTCGCCAATTTTATATTTCTTTTGGGTTAACTGTTTTTCTAGGGTGCTGAGGGCCTAGAAACTATTGATTTTGCAAATCAGGGATTTTAAATGGAGGAGCCTGAGAAATTGCAGAAGCGTAGAGGAAAGGCAGAGTATGACTGCAAAGAAGACTAAAGACAATGGGTATCAGAGTGGTGAATGGATGCTTTCACATCTACTCATCCATCTAAAATAAGATGAGACCCCAGGTCTTTTCCCCCATTTTCCTCTCAGACTAGCCTTTTACCTAAAAAATATCAGGGATCACATATGACCAACTCGTCTCTAAACCAAAACCATAAAACCCAATACATGTTCTACGTGAGCTCACACCTCAATCCATCATAAGACTTAATTTCTGTAATGATGACCGAGACCAGCACTTCTCAGACTGTAACGTACATACAGATTCCCTTAGGGTCTTATTGAAATGCAGATTCTGAGTCAGTATATTTGGAATGGGGCCCAAGATTCCATATTTCTAACAATTCTATAGCTTTTGGTCAAGATCCACATGAATAAGTTCAAAGTCAAATCATTTCTTAGGATTCATCTCATTGCTTAACTATATCAAAATTTTGTGATTCAAAATACAAACTGCAATTTCAGTCAGACCCATAATAAAAGTAAGCTTTTTACACAGTATATTGATGATTAGCTAATGTTCAATTAATCACAAAGATTGTTCAGAGCTGTCCAATTACCCAAAGTTTACCCAATTATCCAATTACCCAATTACTAAAGTTTATCCAATTACCCAATTACTAAAGTTTTCCTGGTATGGATCACTATGATGTATACAGAATTTGTATTTGATTCTGCTTTTGATTTTTCTCAGATGCAAATTTTAACTTTTTAAATTGTAAAACAAAATTTGAGATATAAATTTAGGGTCTGTTGATACTAATACAGCATTAACATTTTTTTATTATGGAGTTACATAAGTGACATAAAAGAAATCTGAAAATAATCAATAATAGGACCTTCTAAACCAAGATGGAGTAAATAGGTAGGCCAGAGCGAAGACCCTTAAATATCTGATACACTGCTTTTAAGACAAAATCTCTAGCACCAATGGCATGAGTAGTAGATAAATATCAAAGTCCTAGTTCAAAATACGTATTACATAGCAGAGGCTAGTGTATACTAAAATTTTTATAATTGTGCATTGAACTTAGCTGAATTGTAAGTCTCTGATCTGTTCACCAAAGGCCTTTGCTGGGAAAGACCAGTAAAAGAAAAAAATACTACCATAGTAGAAAGAGCTTTTTCATAAAAGGAAGAGATTCCCCTAAGCTTCTTCCCCTGTACAATATTGCAGCCACCCATACTCTCCATTGTCTTTTTTGTCACTCTGTCACACCTGATAAGTCCTAATCTTAGAAAAACCCAACAGCCTGTCTTCTCTGTGCCTATGTTCAAGTAGGAGATTCTCTGGAGCAAATCACATCACCAGGTTGATTGACAGCACTTTCAGTTTATAATTTCCAGTCTGAACCGAGCTCTCACCATCCCTTATGATCTTACCACATGATTACAATCAGTTCCTGCGGAGACTCTTTTAGCCTTTCACTCCCCTTAAACATCAGTGAATGGCCTTAGCTAAACATGACTTATATTTAGATTGTTGGCTCTAAAACCAACTGTCTACGTTTGCATTCAGGTTCCAGAAATTTGTCTACATGCAACTTTAGGAACAGTTCTGTGTCTTAGTTCCCTATTGGTAAATTAGAGAAGAATAGTTCCTGCATCATAAGGTTATTGTATGTAATAGATGAGTAAGTACATTTAAATTGTGTAAAACAGTGCCTGCTGCCAATAAACCATCAATAAAAGTTTACTTTTTTTCTAATAAAGTTTTCACACACACAGAAAAATAGAAGCCACTGAAGAGAAATTCCTTTAACCACCCAACACCATATCAACAAATTCATCTACACTGTCATGGTGTCATCTAAACCTAATTTCCTCCAAAAGGCGCCCCCTCCTAATTAGCATCACATTGGAGATTAGAGTTTCAACCTATGAGTTGGGGGAGGATACAAATATTTAGTCTATAACTGAGTCAACCTATGACTAACTGGCTCCCAAAAGTCCTCTAAGTAACATTACAAATAGTTTCTGTATTCTTAATTTCAGTGATCACATCACCTTGAGCGTTTCTCAGCATTCAACATTGACTGCCTTTTTCTTTGGATTCTATATCATCATATCATCACTCTCTCTTGGTTTTCTTCTTACCTTCTTATCTCCTCTACCATCTACTTCATAGCTCATGCCAGAAATGCCACAATGTTCAATCACCAGATCTGATGATTCTCCATTCTAGATGTTGAAATGCATCTACTTCCCTAATAGCTAATGATACCATTATACATAAAATAATATTCTTCTGCCTTTCCTTCTGAAATTCCCCTTTTATTTCCATCAGTTTTTTCTCTAAAGGACAACCAGTGATAATCTTAAAACTTCATATAGATCTTAAAATCTTTCTGCTGCTGTTCATAGTTTTTAAGTTAAAAAATACACTTTTTCCATTTATTTTAACTTTATTGTAAAAAGATAAAAAATACTTCAAAGTGGGGAGACTATTATAGTAAATTACCACATACCTGTCACCTAGACTTAATGATTATTATAATTTAATCATAGTCCCTTTATTTATTTTTCTCTTTGGTCAATTATTTTTTATTGTGGGAAAGTACACATAACAAAACTTACCATTTTAAGTGTATCATTCTATGGCATTAAGTAAACATTGCTGTTCATCCCTTACCACCTCCATCTCCGGAAGTTAAATTTTTGTTACATGACAAGTATGAGGAGCATGAACTGTTCTCCCTGCTGGGTTGTTATAGTCAAGTCATTCTGGCCATTACATATAGTTCCTTGTATGTGCCAAACTCGTGCCTTACTCAAACCCTTCAGGTGTGCATTTTAATTCTGCTTAAATGCTCTTTCCCACCCACTATACTAGCCATATTCTACTCATTATTGAAGATTCAGCTTAAACATTAGTTCCTTCCTTAATAATGCACATGAGGCAAGCTCTGCAGCTACAGTTCTTGCAACCGCCCCTGCTTATGTACTTAAAGGCAGCAGAGCATAGGGCAAACGCTAGAGCCAGGCTGCCTGGGTTTGAATCTTGGCTCCATGTGACTTGGGGCAAGTATCTCTCTGTGTCTCAAGTTCTATCTATAAAATGGGGACAATTAGACCTGCCACTAGGTTATTTTGAGAATTATTTAAGTATTTAGAATATGGCCTGGAATTTAGTCAGTGTTACAGAAGTACTTACTGCGCTTACCCCCACGTACCTGTGGATTTTGAGGAAGTTTTATTAAATGTCTGTCTGCCTCATGGGACTTTTCTTGGTTTCCACTGAATGTGCAGAGCTTAGGTTGGTGCCTAAATCACCAACCTAATTTTGCTAAATCAATATTGGTTGAAAAATTGTATGAAGCCTTCAGGTCTCATCTTATGTATTACCAGCTCAGGACATTGTTGTTGAGAAGATCAAATTAAAAAATTCATGGGAATTTTCCTTCTAAGCTTTAAATCTCAATGCACATCAAGATACTGTCATTGAGATGATCAGACATAAACAAATGAAAGTAAAGTGCATTTGAGATGACAAAGAAGTGCATATAAAAGTGCCATAGTTTACTATGAATTCTTTTCCATATGAATTCTCTGAAATACTAGTTTATGAAGTAGTCAAAAGAAAAAAATAGGGACTTTTTATTTAGAGTAATAAATTTGGAAAATGTTGAAAATAATTGTTTCCCTCCACCTTTGAAGTTTCACCATATATATTACCTTATGGAACATTGGAAAATTAAATGATCTAACTTTTTTTGACCCAGAAATTTACCAATTTATTTTTTATGTCCATAGAACACCTTTCTTGTGTGTGCAGATTACCGATTAGCCACAGGAACTGAGCTTTGCAGAATCTAGCTGGGTAAACGCTGGGGTGAAAAGGTATGGTTTCAGCAAGAGCAAGATCACTGTAGAGTCAAGTAATCTAAGAATGCTTCAAGTATGAGCTGGAAGGTGGGCAGGGCACTGAAGAGACTAGAATTTGGACATGCAAAGAGAAAGGGGAAAAGCATGCCGCAGATAGATAATGAAATCTTAGCCACAGAAATGGGATCGATTTGGTAAATATGTGGCTGAACTTGGTCTTGATAACAGAGTTCATGGTCTTGTCTGTTTTTTCAGGATGCTCAGAAAGAACTGTAGAATTACTTTTCAAAGTTTCCCACAGAAGCTGGGAATTGAACTAGCATTTAAGGAGGGGTGGTTTGGAGAAGTGGTGTGGAGAAGAGAAGGCAAAATGTAAAGGTTTCTGAAAGGGAGAGGAAGAAACAGACAGGCAGATTTGCATTCATGGAGAGCCCTCTGCTCAGTGCTTTTCTGTAATTTGATCATTAAATTCCTCAACAGCAATCCTCTAAAGTGCTTATTACTAACTCCCTTTTTACAAATAAGCAATCTGCAGCTCAGAGAGCTTATGTAATGTGTTCAATAATACACAGCAGAGTTTCAGTCGTAACCTAAATTACATACTCTTTCTATTACTCCACTGTGCCTTCTAAATTCAATTAGGAATTAAACACACACACACTTTCCTCTCCTTTGTTGCCACCACGACTGTCATCTCATTACACTCTTGGTAATGTCCTTCACACACACATACCCCCCACCTTCCTGCTGTATCTCCACAGAGACACACCAGAAATGTGCTCATTTTTCTGAATAGAATTGTGCTGTCCTATATGTTATGTGGCTATTGAGCACTTGAACTATGGTGAGTCCAAATTGGTATGTGCTGAGGGAGTAAAATACACACCAAATTTCAAAAACTTGGAACAAAATGAAAGTAAAGTAACTCATTAAAAATGTTTACATTGCTTACATATTTAAAGGATAATATTTTGACTATTTGGGGTTAAAAATATAGTTAAACTTCATTTCACCTCCTTCTTTTTCCTTTTTCAGGTAACTACTAGAAAAGTTGTAAATTACGTGGGTTATAATTATGGCTGGTATATTTCTGTTGTATACTTTCGGTACATAATAAAAAAACATTTTTGATTCTTTTACATACTATGCTTAAAGTTCACAAGATTTCCACTATCACTCAGATTAATCCCTTAAAATACAAGTCTTCTTAAACATCTAACATATTAAGTAATTATCTTTTTTAAATAAATTTATTATTTTAAAAAATATTTTATTTACTTATTCTTAGAGAAAAGGGAAGGGAGGGAGAAAGAGTGGGAGAGAAACACTGATGTGTGAAACATCGATCAATTATCTCTTGCATGCACCCAACCAGGGAGCAGGCAGCAGCCCAGGTATGTGCCCTGACCAGGAATTGAACCAGTAACCTTTCGCTTTGTGGGCTGGTACCCAACCAACTGAGCTATGTCAATCAGGGCTTGAATAAATGTATTTGATATTAGCACAATTACCTGGAAAATCCCTGAATGGAAGGGGATGCGATGGGGAGGAAAAAGGATTTGATTTCGACAGAATCAAGTTCAGGTAGAGAAGAAAGGGGGGAAATGAGTGGGTGCTGGGTGTGGTGCTGCAGAAAGGCACTTTGGTTGGCGGGTTGCCCAAGGATGAGGAGCTCAAGGATGTTCGGAGGGAACCACACAATAAAATTATTAACAACCTGACCATGTATCCAGGATAGTATCCAGGGTGGGCTCTGAACACCCATTTTCAGGACTTCTCTTCAAAGGACCCAATTTTGTTTCGTAAAAGTTATGATCTTAATGCCAAAGATAGACTCTGGTCCCATAACTGAGTCCAGCTTCATCTCCACAGTGTGACCAGGGCTTTCAGGCAGGCCTCAGACTCACCAAATACCATTTTTGGTGGGTATTTGGCTTAATGGAGAGTTGCAATAGTCACACCTTCGACAAACAATTACGAAGGCCAGTGAAGCTGTTGTTTCAATGTCTCAGAGCTTGGAAAGGGAAGAGTAATAACAAGCAGTACACTCTTACATTAACTATTTTGAGGAAAATTATTACTATTTCTAGTGTAGGGACCTCCCTTTCCATCCATTTTCAATTAGCTGTTTCATTGTACCTACACCTCCATCCCGGGTGTGGAAACTTTTTCTTGGGACACGCACAGCTGCGTGTTCATCTGGGGGAACTTGAGTGCTCTTCCGATTGAAGTCGAGAGATTCAGCGTGAACTTTAATTGCAATGTTGAAACATATAGCAAGTAATGAAGAAAATGGCACTATCTTAAGTTCTTTTGGTTTATGTAATTTAGCATTTATACACCATTGCATGCGACTTCTCAAACAGGGGCATTTAAAGGACAAAATGTGATTTTAAAAGAGGGGGGCCTGGAATCTTACCTTTGGAAATATTGTGTCTATATAAATGACAATATGTTGTGCGTGTTATAAAAGTGAAATGAATTCAACTCCTTAAGTGATGGGAAAATAGTGGAATAAGCGTCTCAACCCTGCATGATTAACTGTGCATCTTGAGTCAATTACTTTATGAAGTTTGTTTCTCTTTTGTAAAATGAGAATAATTAAATCTCCCTTCTGGGGTTAGGGTGAGGAAAAAAACTGATGGACTTTAAGTTACAACCCCTACACCACCTGGAACAGAAAAGACCTTAACCTTATTGGTGTTCTCACTTCAGTTTTAAACTAACAGGCATTAACTCCTTCACCCAAATTTCTTCATTCATGAATTGGAATGTCCTAGAGCAATTCAGAATCTTGTTGATAAATTCCCAACTCTGTTCTTCAAGCCACAGAGCATCCCTCTCTGGGCGGAGCTGTCACAGGGTGCTGCATCCCTGTTCTTTGGATGTACTCCTTTTGTCTCTCTTGCTTGCAAAATAAGAATATGGTAGGTAATGTTTCCTATTCCAGATGAGCTGTCAGCTTTGCTTTTTAGACATTTGCATTTCTCTCTCTATCTAGTAGCCCTTCTTTAAGAGAGCAGTCTTCATTTTGCACTAGAGTCATTAACTAGAGAGCTTTTCCACAACTGGAATATGATGGCAGGAGCAGAGATTTTTGTCTCAGCCTTGAAGACTGTGTGCCTTTGTGCCCTGGAAAGTTACAGGACCACTGATTTCAACTCATTAATCAGGAGGAGCTTTCAAATGAGTAGAATCTTCCAGAATGGATCTGGCAGCCTCAGGAGGGAGTAAGTTTCCCATCATTGGAGGAACTCCAACAGATGCTGGAAGAGGACTTGTTTATCCACTGAGTGAATATTTAGTGAGCTTCTGCTTTGTGTCTGTAATGGTGGACGAGGGAGAGAAAGTGAACAAGAAGACAGAGGTAAGATGCTGCTAGTCCAGTAAGGGAGACAAATTCAGAAGCAAACGATATCATATTTTGCTAAATGTGTGAGAGCAATAATCATTAGCTTCTAGAAACACATCAAAGGGCAACTAATACATGGGAAAGGCTTCCCATAGGAAAGGATATACAAGTGAGATCTGAAAACAACATGAAGATGAAAATGGCAGAAGAAACCATGTTTAAACAGAGAGACAGCATAAGGAAACTAGAATAGAGGAAAATGAAGCTCCAACAGCAACAACAAAAAACTGATATAAAGGGGCTAAAAGAGATGGGAGTGGCAGAAAGGGGACCTTAAAGATAAGCAGAGACCCAGACAAGGAAATCTGAAGAGTCAGTCCTATGCCCTCGTGGAAGAGCTGAGATTTTATCCCACCTGAAGCTGGAGCTGCTGGAGCTTTTCACCTGACCCTGGGCTTGGCTCCTGCCTTTACCCGTCAGTCCAGGGGAGGGCGCTCCCTGGCAGAGGAATGTTGGCAACTCTGGCCTGGGTGAGGGAGGGGAAGAGAAGGCTGTTCTAAACTTTCTGCATATTGTTTCTTCATTATCATTTCTCTTAAAAAGCCAGAGGGAAGGAAGTTTTCCCAGCCCTGCTCACACAGTCTATAGAAAAGTGAGTGCCCCTCAGCCAGAGATCCAGGTAGTGTTTCTCAATGTGAAAGGAACGCCCTTCCACAGAACTTGCTTGCACCCCAAAGATAAATTTACACCACTAGCACAAAATTTTTGGAACAATATATCCTGATTTGAGGGGGAAAAAAGTATACCACTAGCACAAAAAGAACACATAAGAAAAATACCCCAAAGGGGGGTGGGGGAAAAGCCTGTATTATTGACCTTTCCAGGAACAAGTTAATTCTTTCCCCCACCCCCACTTCCATAGCCACAAAGACATGAAATTTTTTCTAGTCGAGAGAATAATTCCTTTTTTCCCTAAGCATCCAACTTCTCATTAGTATAAGGATAGTCAACATTAATTGAGCAGCTACTGTGTGCCAGAAACACATTAAATTTTACACAAATGGTTTTATTTAGTCCTCACATGACTGAGAGTTAGGTAGGTATCATTATTATGCCCGTTTTATAGATACATAAACTGAGGCTAAGAGAAGTGGAGTAACTTGCTCCCTTAAGGCTAGGAGGATGGAGCCAGGGATTTGGACTGAGAATTTCAACCTCTACACATGGGTTTCAAGAGGCAGAACTTAAACTACTTGCATCAGCAACATCTGGAGTCCCTCATGAAGATGAATATTCTTCAGGCCCACTCCAAGCCTACGGAGTCAGAATTTCTAGCGTTAGACTCCAGGAATCATATAATCAGGTACCCGGGTTGATTCTTATCAACACTGAAGTCTGAAAAACACTCCACACCCTCTGCCATTCAATAAGACACTTATTGATTACATTAACTGTTCCAGCCCTCCAGGGGGAAAAATGATCTAAGGTAGGAACATTAGCTTTTGTTATCTTTGAATGATTGCTTAGAGCAGCAAAACTGTCAATCCATTAAGGTGAAATCTGGGACTTCACCTCCGTGTCACGTATAGGTCTAATTAAAGCTGGGGCTGCCCCCCACAGTTGGCACCCCATGGCACCCTGCTCTTGGACCAGGATAGCCCTGTGGTGACGTGCGGGGAGCAGTATCCATGGGACCTGGCCTCCTACCTCTGTCCCTTACTAACTGTGTCAAAATGGAAGAGTCATTTAAACTCTCTGGGCTTCAGTCTTAGTATTTGTGAAGTGAGGATAATAATTCTCAAGAAAGAACTTTATGGCAAAGAGTAGATTAAATTTCATCTGGTATTTTATGTGAAACTGATCTAGCCTAAAGCCTAATGCTTAAGAGGCATTTAATAAATGATGATGACAATTTTAATAAATAATCCAGCACCTTGGGATATTTCTTCTATTTTCTGCCCAAGTTCAAAGACCCTTGGCTTTTTAGATGGATAGATATGGGTTCAAGTCCTTACTTACTCTGTCAATCACTAACTATAAGACCTTGGGCACATTACTTAAGCTGTCTCTTACCTTCTCATTCTTGACATGGGAACAAATATCTACTTCTTCTAGTTCTTTTAAGAATTAAAAGAGAATATAGTACAGTCAATAACACTGTAATAACTATGTGTGATACCAGCCAGGTGGGTACTAGTTTTATTGGGGAGATCACTTCATAAGTTATATAAATGTACACCTGAAATTAATATAATATTAAATGTCAACTGAAATTTAAAAATAGAAGTAAATAAAACAACTGCCCTAAGGCACACAGGAAAGTGTAATTCAAAAGAATTAAAAGAAATAAAGTACATAACATTCCTCCCACAAAGCAAGCACTCAACATCTGTTGTTGCCCTCTCATTGTAAAGCCAAATCACCTCAGAAAGCACTTTGTTATAATTTTAGCATTGTGTATTCTATTGACTTACAATTATTTTCAAGCCAGTAATATAGTAATTTGGCATTTTCTTATTAATGTATTGACCAGAACTCTAACGTTATCTAGATATTAGATATGAAGCATTTTCCATGCACCAATTTCTAGTCCTTCCTTATTAGCCTAGTGATAATTTGGCCAGAATCTGTTCCCTTGGAGACCATGGAGCTCAAGCTGCATCCTTTCCAGGCAAGATCTTGGCAGGCAAAAGAGGTGAGGCGACAGAAAATCCAGGTCAACCACGAAGATGATTAAGTAGCTGGAAAATGAGATTTGTGGGGGGAAAGGTAATTATAAAAAATAGAAATTGTTTCTTCTTTCTTCTGTCCTCTGAGACACTGAGGACAATGCAGTGGTGATCATCAAACACTCCGATGTTTGTGCCACAAGAAAGGTGCTGCAGCGACTCTCGACTCTCCACTTCCACAGAAAACAAGGGGCTCTGGGCCTGATCACAGCATGAGGGGTTTAGAGCAAACATGTGAAAGATGATGGTGAGAACAGAGCTGGCAGGTTCCTCTGATTTATTTTCTATCATCCCTTATAGATCTCCCGGAATCATAATTCAAATGCCAGGCTTTGGCCACATGTGATTACTTCTCTAAGCTTCAGTCATTCACTCAACACACAATGGGGGCGTGTTGCTGTGTGGGCTCTGGAGACACGAGAACCAGGGGGACATGGTCCCTATCTTTGCGGCATTATGTGTTATGTATGGTGTCCTTGGAAAGGTGGAGCCACAGGGTGATAATCATGTCCTCATTCAGGAACTTTGGAACTTTCTACATCACCCTATTTGGTAAAGATAATAAGTTTTCAAATTTCCTTAGTATGTCATTCTAGTCCTTTCAAAGATCTTCCCCTCCTTCCTAGTCTCATCACTCAACATTTCCATAACAGGCCCCAATGCCACACAGTTCCTCTTGGACCTTCGGGTTTGGGCCTGAGCGATTTCTTCTGTTTGGCATGCTCTGAGCCCACCATCACTGAGCCCCAGGGAGTACAGCGGTCCTCCTGTTAAGTAATGGACACATTGCCAATTCTGCATGCAAGCATCACTGATAGGTTGTGAGCCCTGAGAAAGTAGGAAGCGTGGAACATCATAGAGGTCGAATGATTAGCAAAGGGTGTAGCTCCTATGATGTGATCAATAGGTGGATGATCAATAGAGGAAAGGAGGGAGCGGAGGAGGGAGAAAAGGAGGGAGGGGCAGAAAGGGGGGAAATGAAGGAAGGAGTCTCATGTGATGGGATATTTCTAAGTCTTAACTATATTTCTTTCCCAAAGGCCTCTTTCCACTCTCTGCACAATCTACCCCCCGCCTTATATCTGCCCTCAACTTGTAACCCACTATAGAAATTAAAACAAAAATAATATCAGATTGAGTCAGAAAGACTCAGACACATACCTACACAGCAAGTTTCTATACTAGCAAATTTAGGTAAATGAGCCTGGCTGAGAAAAAAAGGAAAAGGCGTAGCTCTCAGATCTGAGAGGAAGTCACAGAAAAACCCTAAGGTGGGTAGGACTAAGGTTTAGAATGGGAGGGAGAGACAAGACTCTGAGTGTACCCGGGAGCTGTGGCCCAACCGGCTTAGTTCTAAGTTGCCGTGCTTCCTCACATCCAAGAAGGACTCATCGTCTGGAGTCAGTCTCCTGCCCAGAGAGCGTGTGTTTGGAGACTCATTGGTCAGGGTAGTGGAGATGCCCCTGGCTTCTGCCCACCGAGAGCACCCTGGACTTGTGCAACCCAAAGTCTTCTATGAGGGACATTGCAGGGCAAATCCTGACAGTTAGCTTTTCTTTTGGTAATATAGTGTCTCACGTAAGCTTTGACTGTGAGGCATCCTCTTCAAAGAGGCATTCACTTCAAAGATGACTATCTGGAATGAACACAAAGACAAAGCCAGCCACAAAGACAAGACCAAGGCCAGGCTCCTTTGTTTTAGAGATCTTTGTTGATATTCATAACTGACCAGCCCTACTTGAAATTCTCACTCTTTTAAATTCACCGATAAAGAGTGAGCTATCATGAAACCCTAAGCCTCCACCCTTGACCTCAGTAGAACCAGAACCCCAGGCCTGTACTGTACCTGCAACCTTACTGTGTGACCCGAGGTCTGCCATGTAGGCACCAGGATCTGTATGTAATAAACCTTTTTTTCCCCAAAAAATTTCCCAACAGTTATTGCTAAGCGCATCTTGCAGTCCTAATAAGAAACACAAGGGCTGGTCCAGCCTTGATATTGGTTATCAATAGGCTGAAATCAGCACAAAACAGGCACAGACAATTATGGCATGAGAATGGAGTGAAATAACCCAGAACTGTCCATCCTGGGTTGAATTCAAAATAATTCTTAACAGGAGCACAATTCCAGAGACTTTCTGGGTAGTACCCTAGGTCCCTTTCAGCACTGTCCTATAATGAATTTTATGAAATGTGAGAGATCACACCTATGACTGCCGGAACAGCCATCAAGAAAATTTGTATTTGAACTTGTATTAGTTTTCTAGGGATGCACTAACAAATTATCACAAACTGGGTGGCTTAAAACAATAGTAATGTATCATCACAGTGTTTTGAAGCCTAAAAATCTGAAATTCAGAGGACAGCAAAGCCATGCTCCCAGTGAAGGCTCTAGGAAGACTGTCTCCTTGCCTCTTTTACCTTCTGGTGGTTGCTGGCAATTCTTGAAGTTTGTTGGTTGTGGCAGCTAACTCCAATCTCTGCCTCTACAGTCACACAGCCACTTCCTCTCTGTGTATGAGAGCACTGGTAATTGTGTTCAGGGCCCACCCTGATCCAGTATGACCTGATCTTAACTTGCATCTTAAGTCCATCTGCAAGACCTCATTTCCAAAGTCACATTCACAAGTGCCAAGGTTTAGGACTTGAACATATCTTTTTGGAGAACATAATTCAGTCCGAAACAGAGCTCTGAATGTTATTTCTTATCACAGCCCACAGTGAAGTGGCAAATTAGATGCTGCTGTGTGATAACCTACTCTAACATGACTATCAGGAAAATTTCATCCAAAAAAAGTGACTCAACTACATTCAAGTTTTCTAATTAGTGTTCTGCAGAGTGCTGTTTCTAAAGACGTAATTAGCTGTGCCAGGACTCAACAGTTATGTATCTATTAGGGTCTCAGAGAAGTAGAAACAATCTGTGAGATATGTTATGTTTAATGTTATATATATTATTTTTATTAATTGTATATATTATATGACATATATATCATAAGTTGATATACAAGGGATTTTATCTTATGTAATTATGGGAACTCTTTAAGAAATCTCTGTAGCTCTGGCTGGTGTAGCTCAGTGGATTGAGTGCAGGCTTGCAAACCAAAGGATCACCAGTTCGATTCCTGGTCAGGGCACATGCCTGGGTTTTGGGCCAGGTCCCCAGTTGGGGGCGTGCATGAGGCAGCAGATCGATGTATCTCTCCCACATCAATGTTTCTCTCCCTCTCTTCCTCCTTCCCTTCCCCTCTCTCTAAAAATAAATAAATAAAACCTTTTAAAATAAAAAAGAGGTCTCTGTAAAGTTGTTGTCTGTTGTTGAAGCTTGAATTCCACAGAACAGGTAATCAAGAAGGAAAGATGGGTGTAGGTGGGAAGAACAAGGATGAGCTGAAGTCCCTTAGCACAGCTGAAACCCATGTTTGTTCTACCACCTCTGACCTTGATGGCATGGGCGTCTTCCAGGAGGAGCTGGTGCCCTTTGTCTAGGAGCTAAACAAACACCTGGCCCAAGAGTCAGAGAAGCAGAAGGAGGGTCCGCATCAATGAGGTGAGCCAGTAGGGAGCTACAAAACACTGCTGCTTCATTTCCTTCTTCCACATCTTCCCCAAGAACGTCTCCTGTGGCCTACCCTGACCAGAAACATACAGAGAAGGGAAGTCTGAGATACACAATTTGGCCTGGCCAAGCTGGTGCATGATGAAGCCACCATAAGTTCCATAGCCAACAAGTTAAAAACCATACACTCATAGCACATTAGTATATTAAAGGCCCAGCAATGTCTAAAATAAATAAACTATTCAATGTTTATCTAGGATTTAACACCTTATTAAAGTCTCTGATTTTGAAGATTATGATTATGAACTTATTATGGAAACTTAGTGTTTGTGTGTTGGTGTGATGTCTATTTTTGGTATATTTCTATGATTAAATCCCAGAAACACTCTGTATTGAGATGCTGTCTCTTTAGAGTGTCAGTTAAGCACTGGGTACTGAGCAGAAAAGAGTTTCTTCAACTGACAAAGCAGTATATCCACTCCTTCTCAGTTTCAAGAAACTTCTCAGACCATCCTTAAGTAACTTATTTGAAATGTCGCTATTTTATTCTCACTAAAGGCCTAGTAATAAGTAAAACTTATTTGATTTCCTATATGAAAGTGATCTAGTTAAACCTCCTGCACAGTCAGTGCACACACAGCCACATCTTGTGATATACAATCATTGTATTCAACATTTTATTTTATTTTATTTTATTATTTTTTTATTTTATTTATTTGTCTTTAGAGGGGAAGGGAAGGAGAGAGGGGGAGAAATATCAATGTGTGGTTGCCTCTCAGATGGGTCCCCTGCTGGGAACTGGCCTGCAACCCAGGCATGTGCCCTGACTGGGAATCGAACTGTGATCTTTTGGTCCAGCCAGGGCTTGTATTTAACATTTTAAAACTAGGTGATAAAAATAGCTACCATTTGAGGCAGCCTAATAACAGTTAAGGGTATGGACTTTGGAATCAGATTGAACATAAAATTGTCATTGTATTTGGGCTGCTAGAATGGCGTACCATAGACTGGGTGGCTTATAAACAAATTTATTTCTCCCAGTTCTAGAGACTGGGAAATCCAAGGTCAAGGCACCAGCAGGTTTGGTGTCTGGTGAAAGTCCTCTTCCTGTTCCATAGACCACACTCTCTTCTCGCTGTTATCATATGGTGGAAGGGAAGAGGGAACTGAGATCTTTTTTATAAGGTGTTAATCCCATTTACGAGGGCTCCACCCTCATAACCTAATCACCACTCAAGGGCCCCAGTTTCTACAGCAGACACAGACTCTGAAACCAGACTGCTTAAGCTTGAAACTCAGTTCTAGCACTTATTAGCTCTATGACATTGGATGAGTTACTTCACTGCTCTGGACTTCAGTTTTCCCATATGCAAAATGGAATATTAATCTTTCACCCTTCATAAATTATAATGAGTATTAAAGGATTTAATATTTGTAAAATGTTTTAAACAGTGCTTGGCACATTGCAAATGGTGTGTGTGTGTGTCCAGCTCCTCACAGCAACCCTTGCAGAGCCTCTGCTATTGATTATTCCAATTTTATAGATGAGGAAACTAAGTCAGACAGAGGTGAAGCATTCTCTCGGGTTCCATGGTACGAGGCAGAGTCAGAACAAATGCTCAGATGGCTCTGACGCTAAAACCTGGTCTCCTTCCACAAAGCCATGCACCTCCCAAGCACTTCCACTGCATTCCGAGACTTCTTCCTGAAAGTCTCAAAAGACAGGATCAAATTCTAAGTCCAGAAATGGAATTAGTCCCTCTCCCCGGGGGCGCTAAAGTTACTGCTGTCACTCATTCCTGACCTAGACTCGATATGAGCACGGAGCTCAGAATGAGAGGCTCCCTGGGTTTGTTTTGCCCTGAGCTTTGATGGTCCCCAGAAAGTTCTTTAAATACTTTCAATTAAGGGCTCAGAAATTTTTTTAAAAATAACCTTGTACATATAATTAGAAACTGGCATGTGGTGGGAATTAAATATTAAAGGTGAGATTGGCTATGAATATCAGAGACGACTGGAAGGGAGGTGCTTTAAACAAAGTACTACCTCAGACTATCAGACCCCGCACAGAGGGGTCTGTCGTGACTTGGTGATGACAGAGTTCACGGAGCTCAAGGACAGAGACCGAGCCAAGAGACCCTCCTCTTCTGGCAGGTCAGAGATAGAGAGACAGCAGGCTAGCAGGCTACAAGGGCCTGGGACAGGCATAGCTCTGCTATTATGATTACAGCATGACTATTACAGAAACCGAAGTCAGGGGTATAGTTTAAAAGCAAGTATGAAATAATCCCTTTCACATAAAAATCGTGCATCTGTGTGAGTGCATTTGAGAGACAGATCAAAAATAAATATTCACCCATGTCTACAAGAGTCCAAGTAATTTGAAGGATGCCTTCGGGACACCAGACTGCTGTCCCGTGTCGCAGGAGGTGAAACAGTCGAGAGGAGAAAGGACTTTTGCTCGCACTTCTCCAGGAGGCTTTTCTGATTCCCACTGACCCCTCACACCTCTGCGCTCACGGCTAGTGCAGTCAGCGCTGTGTGTTTCGAATCTGTGTTTCTTCTACTTGTTAACTGAGTGACCTAAAGCCAGCTACCTAGCTCCTCCCATCCTCTTTCCTCAGTGTCAAGACGAGAGCACTAATACCAGCCTCACAGGGTTGCAATGAGAAGGCACTCCCGCAGTTGCAAAGGTACTCACAACGGTGCTTGGCATGTGATAAGCGCTCAGTATCTGGTTCTCAGGCTCTCTACCTCCCTCCCTCCTGCTTCCCTACCCCTTACCTCCCTACCTCCTGACCATGGAACTCAATATGCCCATTGGTTAATATTTAAGACCCACAAGGACTTGGAAATATCTATTTTTGATATTCTACCTGTAAAATTATCACAACATGGGTCAAATCACAGATATTCAAAGTCAGCCTGAACAGAGAAAATGACTCTCAAGGCAGAATAAAGTCCTGATTTATGATGCTAATTTTAAGCATCCGTGGAAAGCAAGTCAGTGGCTTCATTCAAACTCATTTGGATGCAAATGACAGAAGCCCAACTCCAATAATAATAATAATAATAATAATAATAATAATAATAATAATAAT